>APFE030383071.1:12514-32433 GCA_000404065.3 Pinus taeda | reverse complement strand
TTAAATCAAAATATTATTTATAAGCAAAAAATGTAAATAATTAAAGTAAATAAAGATAAAACAATGAAAACAAACAAAAATTTAAAGTTAAAAAGAAAAAGACAAAAAAAGAATTGAAAAAAAGAAGTTACAACAAGGTAGGGACAATTCTTAACATCACTACCAATGCCCCTTTGCACATTTTTATTTTTTCACAAATGATGATTATGATGATGATCAAACATCCACTAGGACCAAAATGGTCTATCGAACCTTAAGAAAGTAAGAGATTAATTGAGAATCTTTAATATTTTATTATTGACTATCTTATCGTTGGTTTGCACTACCACCTATTGACTCTCCTTCAATCATAAAAATATCAGCTTCATGAGAGTTTGATCTAGTACAAGTCAAGCTTCATTTATGTGATACAAAATAAGGGAGAGAAATGTTCCTAGACCACTATAGTTTTGCTGAATTAACAAGTCAAGAAGGTTGGAAGGGTGGCAGAGGTCTTGGAAATAATATTAGATATGAGCAAGAGCTGGGAAATCTAAGAGAAAGTGTTTTTCATCTTCACCCCTCTTAGTATCATAAAGGTGACAAACTCTTTCGTCCCAAGGTGTTTTGGGAATTGATCAATGCCCAATTTCACTTCAGAACTCGTGAGAATTAGTTCTTATCTTTACAATGCTCATTTTCTTCTTAGCAATGGTCAATATGGAAATATAATTTTGGTTAGAAAGATTGGGGTTGCTCGCCTCCTTATAATACCTTAGCTTCCTTTTTCCCTCTAACTCCTGATTATCACACGACTTATCCTTAAATTTGAAAGTAATAGTATTTTTAATATTATTCTTATTATCCAACATGATCTCCTCCTTTATCCCCCAATGGTCAAGCCAAGATTAGGCATCCTTATGCCAACCTTGCTTGAGCCAAAGTGGGGTTTTTTTTGGGGTTGGTTTAGTTTTTTCTTTTTCTTTTTCATATTTTTACTTTATTTTTATTGGTTTATAAGTTTATTTTTAAATTTATTCTTATTGTTTTTTTGTTTATATATATAATTTCAAAATATTTTAATTTTAATTTTTCATATTTTTAAAATTTTATTCATATCCTCTCAAACGAGGTATGCTCTTTTGTTAATATCTATATGCCAGTACAATTTTGAGAAAAACAAGAATGTTAGGATTCTTTGTTGCCTCATAGGGACTCTATTTTTGGCTTTGATTGCATTTTTGGAGGATATTTTAACACAACTATGCATCAATGGGAAAAGGAAGGGGGATATCAGATTAGAGATCAATTTCAGGAAAATTTGGAAGATGTCATCCATAATTGGAAATAAAACCTTCCTCCAATAAATTTATTTGGGGAAACAAACAATTTGGATTGGGAAATATTTGTTGCTTGTTTAGACAGATTCTTAATAGAAAAATCATTCTTGTCTCAAAATATATTGGTCTTTTTTTGAATCCTTCAATGGAATAGTTTGTATCAAAGACTAATTATTCTTGAAATCATTGAAAATATTGATTTTGGGCCCCTTCCCTTCCATTATTTTCCAACCTGTGCCATAATAGTGGGTTTTGAATGATCTTGTAAAGGAAGTCTATAGTGAATTTGTCATGGGAAATCCGGTGACGGTCTAGGAACAAAAAATTAAATGATTAAAAATCACATTCAAAAGTGGTTTTGAGGACAAGAAACACAGAGACAATCAATGATACAGGCACATGAAAGGAGAATAGAATTTATACAATCCAAAATAGAGGTTGGCCCTATGACAAATGACCTGCCTAAGGAATAAAGGGAAGAATTTTTAGCTTATCACAAAGCATTAAGAGAGGAAGAGGAAATTTGGATTTTAAAGTCTCAAACTATTTGGTTAAAGGCAAGAGATATGAATACTCTCTCTTTTTCCATCAAGGAGATAACAACAAGAGATACTTAAATATTAGACTTTTCTCAATGCAAGGTGGAGGTGATCCATAACTTTAGTGATTTGTACAACAACACAACCCCAATAAACTCTAAAGTGGAATTATCAATGTTGGAACAGATTCTAGAATCTTTATCTTAGGAGGATAACCTTTCTTTGATAGAAGAGCCCAACGAAGAGGAAATCCGTTTAGTAATATTCTCCTTCAACCTAAACAAAGCTCCAATACTCGATGAATTTTCTATCCACTTATATCATCATTTTTGGGAGGTAATAAAATTTTATTTTTGTAAAATGATGGGTTCACTTTTAAGAATAATTGCATGAGGGTGGAAATAACTATACCCTTTTAGTTTTGATTCCAAAAGAATTAAGCCCTACTTCTTTTTCAATATTCAGGCCCATTATGCTTTGTAATGCCTCATATAAATTGATTTATAAGATATTGGCCAGAAGAGTTAATCCCCTTCTTCCAAAAATAATATCAGAAAATCAAGGAGGTTTTGTGCATAAGAGGCAAATATTTGATAACATCATTCTGGTTCAATAGGCTATCAATTCCAGTCAAAATTGGGAGACAAAGGTATGATTTTCAAACTTGACATGGAAAATGCCTATGATAGAGTGAGTCATAAATTTCCATTTAAGGTGATATTTTTATTATTATTTTTTTTTCAATTAATTTATTTTTTTTTAATTTTTTTCTTTTGTAATACTAAATTCATTCAAGGGTTTCTAGTTGCATAAAATCACCTTGGATTTTCCCTTGGTTAATGGGAGAGAAACTAGGTTTCTCTATGCATTACAAGGTCATCACCAAGGATACCTCTTATCTCCCTTCTTGTATATCATTATGGTAGATTCCCTCAACTGTAGAATGTAATTTGAAATAATATTTGAGCACCTCCCTAGGATCAAGCTTGTCAGAGGTATCAAGAGCAATAATCACACTCATTTTTTTTATGAAACATTTTTGATGGGTGGAGCTTCCTCAATAATAACAAGAAGATTCCAAAGGGTTTTGGATAATTTTCTTGAAGCTTCAATAGGTCAAACAAATTATGAGAAATCTCATATTTATACATGGAATATGAGTCACTTAGAAATCAAAGACAAATTGGAAGAGTAATGGGATTTCAATTAGTGGAAACATGGAAAGAATTTAAGTATTTATGCATTCTTATTTGCTTTAAATCACACTCAACCCAAGCTTGGGAAGGTGTTATTTAAAAATTAAAAAGAAAATTTGTTGCTTGGGGGGTAGATGGCTCAATCTTATAAGGTGTTTTGTTTTTATTAAAGTAGTCATTTCTTCTTTATCACTTTATCAATTTTCAACGATTCTTTCCCCACAAAGCATTCTCTCTATTTTGGAAAAACAAATTTGCAAATATTTATGGGAAGGAGGTGATAAAGTACAAAAAAGTTCCATCTGATTAAATGGGCTATTGGGAAACATCCTATTAATCATGGAGGGATTGGCATTAGGGACCCTATGCCAATGAATAAATAAATAGAGACAAAATTAGTTTGGAGATTCATCACTAAGGAAGAAGACTAGTGGAAGGCAGTTCTCAAGGAGAAATGCTTACAAGGAGAAAGAGTAAGAATTATGGATTCAATTCAAGCTTCAAGTGCGTGCTCCTCGGTCTAGAAATTATTTATATTAGTAGCCCCTCCCATTCATTTAGGTCTATATTGGAAGCCAGGAAATGGGGAAGATATAAACTTTTGGATTGATAAAATAGTGAATGAGAAACCACTATAATGTTTCAAGGAGCTTCTTCTTGAGAATTATTATATTCTCAAAGAAAATTCACCTTGGTCGATATTTCTAGTTGGGACGAGGAAGGTATTTGGATTGGATGGAAACTTATAAATATTCCTTAGAATCAATAATGCTTGGCCTTTAGGCTTCATGATCAACTATTGGGATGTGTGCCATGGATTTCAAAGGAAGTAGATCATGTAGGATGGAACTCATTGGTTTATTCGGTGGAGTGATACATCACTCTACTCTTCCACTCTTGAGTTCCCCCAAATCTCAACACTTTGAGAAAAATATGTAAATCTAACACCATTCCAAAGTTAAACTTTTTTTGTTAACTTCTTTCTCATAGAAAAAATTTGATAATTGATAATTTATTAAAGAGAGGCATTCATGGCCCCTCTTAGTGTCCTTTTCTCTGGCATCAAGTGAAATAAATCTCCCATATATTTCTTTACTATGATTATACTAGAGTGATTTGGATGGAAGCAATTTCCCCTCTCCAATAGAGTGAATGACCCTCTGGTTTTCACGAATTCTCTTCTTGGAAAAAAATTATGATGGAAGCTTTTTGAGGAAACCTATCTTCAAAAATGATTGGGAAGCTCTCCCAAAATTTATAAGTTGGAAAGTATGGTTTATAAGGAATAATGTGATCTTTGATAACATGAATACTCCTCCCTATAATAAAACAATGGAATCAATCTCAGTGTGTGTTGAGTTTGGAGCTCAAAATATAGACCAAAACTCTTCTCAACAAACCTTAAACCCAATGGAGTAGGAATGGTTTATAAAGTTTATAGTTTTTCACAATTTCTTCCAAAACATAGGATGGAACAAGCCCAAAATAGATGAAATATGGAATCTAATACTGACAAAGGTAGAATTGAGAGCATGTAAGAGCTTGCAACAAGGATGGTATCTCTATTTTGGTGGGGCCTCCAAAGGAAACCCTAGGGTGGAAAGAGGGGGAGGGGTACTCTATGGCCTCAAGGAGGACAAAGTGTTTAGGTACTCATAGGACTTGGCCATAAGATAAATAATCAAGCGAAGTTATATGGTCTCTACTAGGGACTTTTTTCAGCCAAAGAACATGAAGTGGACACACTTATGGTTATGGGAGATTATCTCTTAATCTTACATCATGTAGCCAAAGGATCCATCCCAAAAGAGAAATCTATGTTAAACATCATGAAAATAATGAGGAAAATTGTGGAAGATATCCCATACAAAGCATACTTCCATATTCTAAGTGACTTCAACAGAGAAGCAAACAAGTATGCTAATGAGGGATGCATTTTTTTTTTGTCATCTGTGATCCTCCAAGCTTGACCTATGGCTTGAGAAAGCATGAACTAGGGGCGTCTAATCCATCAAAGTCATCCAGGGATCACACCCATCCTAGGCCACACTAGCCCTAAGCTAACTAGATTTTTAGCGTGCTTCCTCCCCCTAGAACACGCGCAACAACCTCCGAGAGGTTTGATCCTGGGTCACCTTGCTAACGAAGACCATCTTGAACTGGTTGTGCTAGTGGGAATTGACAATGAGGGGTGTAAATTAAAGATAAGTGAATTAAATATTAATGGCCAAATTATGCTTGCTATAATTCCCTAATGGTGGATGAAGTCTATTAAAAAAATTGCCTAGTAGTGTTTTGTGTTGTAAATTTTATGTTTTGTTGGAACATTTTTGTAAGGTATTCACCTACAAATCCCCTTTCTTTAGTGCTAAGAGATATTGTTTTTAGGAAAATCATGTATCCTATTGGAAAGGAGAAAATAATTGAAAACACTTGATGAATTAGCTTTATAATACGTGATGTATTTGTTACAAACCAAGTGCAAAATTATATAATACAAATACTCTTTATGGTTTAAAAAAATATTACTTAATTTTTCATATGATTTTGTTATTTTTTATTATTTCGAAATTTAAATATATTAGTCCAGATGGTGTGATGATCGAGGTAAAGAGCGGGGTAGGGGTAGGGTTTCACCATCACACCTCGCCAATGGATAGAGGGATGTGGCAACACACTCCTGTGAATTTTTAATGGAGATAATATATGGAAGTAGGGTTGTAATTATGGCCTACCACACTGTGAAATCACTAGAAACATAATTGAGTTTTTTGGCATTCTTTATGTGCTATAATCAAGTTTTCACTTGTGTGATGGTAATGTGAGTTAAGATACCACCCATGGTGCTAATTCTACAACCATATGTCGTGTTTTCTCTTGAAGTGAGACACTCATAGAGGGATTTGAGGTTGACAGAAATAGGCTATGAGGTATGGAATATATTGCTATGTACTCCGAGATACCATGACGTGGTTTTAGAGTCAAGTAAGCTTCCTACTCGACAAAGATATCAAAAATCAACTGGAGATGTTTCCCTCTCTACTTTAGAACAAAAACCTAGTTTTGATAATGTTTTTTCTCATTTTATAATTAGTTTTAGCACATATTCTTTGATATCCTATAGGTTAGTCAATGACTTTTCTATTTGGGGGCTCAAGTTCACAATTTTTCCTTTCTATATTTCTTTCTCTTAGAATATTTTGTAGGTCTTTCCCCATCATTTCACGTTGGTCCCAACTTTATTTCCTGGCATTTCTATGGTTCTATAACCCTCATATTTCATTCACTCCATTTGTGTTGTATCTCCTTCTCTTAGTCTAGTTCCTTTTTCTACATCTTATGCTTTCAAAAAGGGCTCTTCGTAGGCTTCTGTTACGGTTTCTAGTGGTGGTATTTTTTTGTTGGGGCTCACCATTCTCGACCCGCCTCCTCTTGTGCTAACATTTCATGTGTAACTCTTGAGAGGTCCAATGGTCGTGGAAATTTTTGTCTAACTCTCGTCCTATGTGGTGCCCCCCCCCCCCGAATCCCCGAATTCTTTAGTCTTCCCCAACCTTTTCTTGAGTTTTATCAATTCCTTGAGCTTCCTACCATGCCTTTTCAGTGGGTGTGATTTAGGAGAGATGTTGCTTATTATTGGGAGTAGGCCCATAGGGGAAATATACACATGTACCATATGTTGGAGGAATTTTCTTCCCATTATCATTACCTCACGCTTAGACACATTTAGAAAGAACTCACTCGTGCTGGAGGGGAAGCTTCATCTCAAAGGATTCCCCTTTAAGATACAAAGGTCCTTACTAAATGGGTATATTGGATACTAAACACAAGACATATAAGAAGAAGGTTGAATCAATATATCCAAACTGTTGATCTTATTGACAGATGATTTTTTTGACTGGAGCACACTCCCTTGGACATGACATTATCATCCTGATGACATTATCCATTCCCTTGAGCACTTGCATCAACATATAAGGGACTTATATAAAAGTATGGAGTGAATTTAGCAACATCTCAACATACTCCTGTCGATGGGGAGAACCTTTGAGGATCCTAAAGAACCCATCCAGGTTGTAGTCTCAGACTCAGATCCCTCTACTTAATTTAATAATGTTTTATGCTTTATATCCCATGGATGGTAGCTCAATTGATGATCACCATGTTATGAAGTATTATGTAAACCATGAGATTCAAGGTTCAACCTATAATTTATTATACAAATCACTATTACGCCAAGTGGCACTCTACAACTCAATATAGGGGAGATGTGTAGGCATAATGTAAGTATGTCAATATTTTTTAAATATTGGGTAAAATAAATATAGAAAAAAACAAAAAAACAAAAAAACAAAACAAAAGTAAATATCAGCGTCATATGTTTTAATCAATATTCAAATTAAAACATATATAAATGTAAAATTTAATTGTGTGGAGACACACTTTACAATCTCGTATGGGGAAGATGTTAAGGTGTAATGTAAGTTTGTCAACATTTTTTAAATGATGGCTTTGTTACACATTACATATGGCATAGATATATATAGAAAAATATATATAGAGGAAAAAAATAAGAAGAAAAAGAAAACATAATTAAATGTTGACTTCAATGTCCACAGGGTCTTGGATAGACGATGATCGAGTGCTCTATTAAAACACTTCTTGATGTGAAGTCACTAATTCAATTCCCCTCCTTGATTGTGGTGATATATTTGACATAATGAAGACGTGGTCCCACCAAGCTTTTAAAAAAAAATGTCGACTTCAACAAATCATGAATCCATTTTCCACTCGACCTTTGAAAAAAATATTATTGTCATCATATTGTTAATCCTAGCTCACCGTGACTTCCACGATCATTCATTTCTACTTTACAATTTGAAATTAAGATACTTTCAAATAGAAAAACATATCTTGAAGCTGCAAAGGTATCCATGCCATGGTTTTGAGTTTTTCAATTGATTTTAATAGAGCTGAAGGAGATCAACTACTTTCTTTGTTCATTATAGACCTAAATTATTATTGACTATCTTATTTGTATGTAGTGTTGTTAGAGAGTGATTGATTAGGAAGCAAATGAATTGGCTTACTTGTTGGTACAAAAGAAAATATTCCTGCAATAGACCTACTACATTACATTCAATTGTATTAATCAGGGGAAAACATGAAGATAGGAGGGGAACATTTGGTGGTGAAGGTGGTGTTGGTGGTCCTGAGTGGAGTGTCAAAATCCAAATCAAGTGCTATTATGGACAAAGAAAGCCACACAATGAAGACCGAGGTGGATTCCCTATTTGGACATGGAGAAACTCAAAGCCATTCCAATAACAACAATGTGGAATTGACAGTGTATCATGCTTCTGCACTCGATGATGAGATACCTTGTGAAGTACTTCAATAGTTTTAGCACAAATTGGGTTATTTATCCCATGCACTGCATGAGTTAAAAATGTTGTCTGATAACCATGTAATTTTTTTTAGTTACAAAGGGCTTATGAGTATTTGCTTATCCTATCAATGATGAGATCGACATTTTGACAGAGGATTTCATTACAAGGTTTTACAGCTAGATGCTTTAGTAGGAACAAAATTATTTCTAACAATATTGGGAGATGTTAGACTGAAGCATGTGAGTGTTAATATTTTGACATGGATATGGGTTATTCAAAGTTTCAGAAGAGAAGGTTGAGAAAATCAACCACAATTATTCAACTTGTTGGTGATGATCCCAATTTAACTTTAATATCTTGAATTCATGAATCTGGATTAAAGTAATGATATATATGTTAATATTGATACATGTTGTAATTGGAGAACCTTAATATCATTAAGTTGCATTGTTATGAAATTTTAAAATATATATTCAATTTGAACCAAAGGATATCTATATATATATATATATATATATATATATATATATATATATAACCAACCTAGATCCATCTAACTCTGGATATATCAAGCACCGAGAGGGATCAAATTTCTTAAGGTGGAAACCTTCCCTCAAGTTTTGCACTCAAAAGATATGTTTGCGCCTTGAGAGATTTGATCTCTCTCTGTGCTTGATATATCTAGAGTTAAGATGGAATTAGACTGGTAATTAATATCATTTATCATAGTTGCCACTATTTCACCAAGTAATACATTCTTTTCATAAATTCCATAAGGGATAGCTTACAACGTGTCTCTGGAGACTTGAACCCACAAATCTAGGGACATGAAGTGACATACCACTGAGCTAAGTTCTATCTACTATACATATATTTATAATTAACATGTCACTTCCTTCTATTTATACTTGATGTACAACTACAACCTACAAAAAATAAACAACTACTCTTAAACATGCTTACATTGTATATATAATGCAAATTTATTAATAATGTGTGTTGATAGAATGAGTTACAAGGTGTAAGTATATTGATTGCATCGAGAGGCGCTCTCCAACCTAATATGGAATATATATTGTAAGGTTATGTTATGTAAACATTTTGACTCAGTCAAATTACATAAAAAATAAAATAAATAATAATTATAATTATTAATTAAAACATTTGACTCGATCAAATTACATAAGAATAAAATAAAATAATATATTACAATTTATTCATTATTAATAAATAAGCTAGCATAGATCCATTTTAATTCTGGATCTGTCAAGCACTGAGTGGGATCATATCTCTCCAGATGCAAACATTTCCTCAAATTTTGCATTCAAAAATAAGTTTCTCACGTTAGAGAGATTTGATTTATCTCGGCACTATCCAAAATTAAGATGAATCTATGCTGGTTTAAATATGTATACAAAGAAAAACAAATCTATTTTTTAATAATATAATGTAATATGAATATACCAGAAAGGAAAATAAGTTTTAATTATATATAAAGTGTATGACTTTGGAAAAAAATTCTTTCATTTTTACTCTTTTACCCTACCTTGTTATTTCATTGAATATAGAATATATTTTTAATATAAAATTAAAGGTTCAGATGATCCATCATCCCAAAACATAAAAGTTAATTAATTTTTAAGATATGGTTCATCTACCTTTTGCTAGTACGTTTAGATATATGTCGAGCAATGTCGATGAAATCTCTTAGAAATATGAGTACTATGTTACTTTTATTGATTATTTATCCAGGAAGACCTGGATATACTTCTTCAAGACCAAGGATGATGTCTTCAGTCATTTCCAAGAGTTTAAAGTTCTTGTGGAGAATGCGACAAGAAGAAAGGTGAAGGTTCTTTGGTTAGACAATGGTGGTTAATACAAAAGAAAAGAGTTCTAGGAGTTATGTACTAGGGAAGGAATCAAGAGAGAAAGGATGTTTCCTTACATTTACCTCCTTAGTGACCTCCTCTGTAACGACTTCCTCCCACATTTACCTACTTTTACAAGATCTATAATGAGATCCTCCCACATTTACCCGATTTTACAATCTCTCTAGGGTAAACATGAGCTCAATGCTAGTATGACATGACCCAAACTCCAACTTCCAATTGTGGAAGTGGGGTCTACAAACCGAAACACATACTACCACTCCTCTAGGACACTAGATCACTCAACAACCTGAAAACCACCCTTGGTGATCAATCCCTGAGCCAGAACTCATTTTCAAAAGATTGACACCCCAACCACACCCATAACACACTGTGCATTTGGTTATGAGGCTCCAATCACACCCATAATCCTACCTGCATGCAATTATGACCAAGATCTCCTAGTTATGTGCATGCAATGGGGAGATCTATGCCATGGGATAGCCTCCAAATCACTACCTATAACTTGTAAGAACTTTCCATAACCAAGTTCAAGATGATGAAAAGTATAAACATTTAATACAAGGGCTACACCTTGCCCAAAACATGCCTAATGGATGATAGACATTTCTCCAAACATATGATAAACATAGAAACTACAGATCATGAATGCATATATTATCATAAACATATATACTTCATTAGAGAGTCAACAAGAAGGTCCATTTCCCTCTCAAGTAGCTGCAATAACACTTGTTAGACCATGCATTCAAAAACCATTCAATAAATTACCAAATCATGAACAATATCCATATTAAGATAAGATCATATAACCATGCATATAAATATCATATAACCATAATAAAAGAAACAAAAAATTAGCCATAAGATCAACATAATATCCACTGCATATTCTCATTGATCACAATAGGAAAATAATTCATATTAACATGTGAAAAATCCAACAAAGTCAGGGACTTCCACATACCACTCGACGATAGATTGGGCTAAACCAAATCTCTCTTTCAACCATTCACCCCTGTGCCATATTCCAAGCATGAATGTGGGATCTCATGGGATAAACCAAGACATAACCAAACAAGGAATACAAATATTAAGCCACCTTCACCCTCAAGCTACCATGATCTCACCTAAACCAATCCTAAGATCACAAAACAAAAATAATCTTAGATGCCTCAAAATTCTTTTACCATACCTAGAGGAATTTTCTAGTCTCCACCCACTTTTCAAGGGCTTCTCACAAAATACCATCTCCACCCCCAACCCTTGGAATTTTCCTGAGACCACCTCAACCGGATCCAAAATCTTCTAGTAATACAAATTTCAAGTAAGAATGAATCCCATCACACGATGGCTATTTAGGAAATGGAAAGGCAAGGTTGAAACCACTGTCAATCCAGGAAAAACCCATGCCAATGACAACAAATGAACCAAATAACCAAATGCATGTACCATGAATTCACATCCTAGCAAGGAAATTACACATGCAACTTGTTACCTGTAAGATCTTCTCATTGTAGTTGTTGATCCAAATTTCTCATTGCGCTCCTTTTCTTTCCTTTGCTTGTCATTTGCTTGTCATTTTCTTATCCTTTGCTTATTTTCTCTCTCCTCTTAGATCTCTCTCTCTCTCTCTGAAATTGATCCAAATCCAAAAGAACTGACAAAATATGTGTATTTTTTCTCCGATGCCTTTTTTGATCATGAATGCCTAGTCTCTTCCTTTCCTTTTCCACCATTTTATCTCTAATTTACCTTGCATGCATATTTGTGTCTCTTCATCTTCCTTTTCTCCTATTTTCCTTAATTTCTCATAATTAAATTCCATTTATCGCCTCCTTTCCTTTGCTAATTTCCGTAGCCCTTAATAAACTGAAAGTGATGCCCACTATAATTTATGCCCTCCATTCAACTTGGAATATGTATCCCATGACCTTGGTGTTATTTTATTTACATGGAAAATCAACTCGGGGCTGTTGAAAAACCCTCCCCCTTAGGGGAACAAATTTATTCCCTAGCCTTCCCTTCTCTAATTCTTAGTCCCTCAGGCAATCCAGACACCCCCTTCTGTGAAGTCACTCATATTCCAAGTTTCCAACATAGTGAATGCATCTAATACCTCAAATTCATTTACTTTACATTTCCCATGATCTAGGTGGATATTTGTGGCCACCTACCAATTCCACTTGGGCCCCCGCCATTGTTTCTTTCAGTTTTTCAGTTTCTTTAATTGTAGCACATTTTACTATTTTGGGTAGTTTTTCTAGTCTTGAACTTCCGAAGCTGTTTTGAGGCCCTAAACGACATTTTTGGGGAAAACTGGGAGAAACACGGGTCTATGGACCGATGTTTCTCATCCGAAAGTTGTAGTCCTCGAACAGGTCTTTCTAATGAGGTATTGTGCACATCAAATGGAGATCGTATGCCAAAGTTACGACCCTGGGAAGTTGATGTACCAATTTACCCAAAATGGGGCCCATAGTTTGGTGCTTCATCTCCTAGGGTTAGGTTTTTGGATGTTTAGGGTTTTCCATTATTTCTCAACAATAAATAGGCCTTCGAGCATCATTCTATGGGAGTTCAGAGGCATGTAGCCACCACATCTCTTCTCAGAGATAAGCTACCATTGCCCTAGCTAGTTTATTTCCATTTCTGTTTGTAAGCATATTTCAGTATTTTATAGTAATGAAATGAAGTATTATTGGTGTCAAGACTTGGTTCTATATTTTTTCTTTCCATTATTTGATTCCCTTTCCTAGTGTATTATTCTCTATTCTCGTTGTCTGATAATCCAACTCATCATGGGGGAGGAGATGGTGGATTTTGCAAATAATACATATTACAAGAGGATTTTTAGACCTTAGTTGGATTTCTTCAAAGGTCCTTTTTTAGATGCATCTCCATTTGATGTGGTAGATGTGGGGAAGCCACCTAGCACATCTCTTGAATTATTGATGGATCTATGGTGTGAATAGCTACTAGTGGCGGTGGTGGAGTCAACAATCGTGTCTAAGCTAGATCCCAATTCTAATTCAATGTGTAATGCCCTTAATGTTAGTTTGTGTGGCTCAGACACGTGTTCTAGTCTCATGTGGTGTCTATGAGGCTAGAAATAGAGGTGGATTAATTATCTCCAATACCCATAAAAATTTTAAAAGGCAAAATATCTTAATTAGATCTAATTAGCTAATTTAATTATTTTCCTAAGTCTAACTTTAGGAAAAGTGGTTAATTAATTGGGACTAATTGAGACAATAGATTTTTCTCTAGTGACTTCTAGGAAAGTGATTGAATGAAGTCATGCTGATCTTAGCCATCAATGTGAATTGATCGTGCCCATTGATTACTCAACAAGAGATTATAAGAGGAGATTGATGGGGATTTTGGAGACACAAGGATTTCCAATGAAAGTAAGTATGTAGTGTTAGCGTGGAAGACACCAATAGTTGGGTTCAACAACGATTGAAGATCAAATTTTTGGAGAGATGTTTCTTTACAGGGATTTCTAGATTCTTAGTGATAAAGGGATATTGAATTATTCTATAGAGGTAAAAATTCTCCAAGTGGTGCAAATTGACTAAGGAGGCCGAGTTTCTAGAGGAAGAAAGAATTACCGAGAGAAAGTCAATTTGTAGGAGAGAAATCAATTTTTCCTGTAGAGATCAATTTTCCAATGAAGGTCATGATATTATGCAAGGAAGTGTGATTTTCTAGTAGAGGCCGATTTATTTTTCATGGTGGCACATGTGGGTTGATTCAGGGTCACAAAGGAGGTTTGATTTGATTTAGAGGGGTTGAGTTGCTTCCAAGAGGTAAGATCATCTAGGGAATGCGAAGAAAATAATTTGCTGGAGGTTTGTTAATTTACGACAAACAATGTATGTAGTTTCAATTACATAATTGTTCAGGAACAATAAAAGCATCATAAATGGAACTTGTTTTCCCCACACTAGGGTTTTTCCACGGTTAATTTGTCCACAAACATCAATGTCTATTATTATGTGTGAGTGATATTTTATTAGTTCTTGTGGTTTAATTTTGGTGAAGTTGCAGTAGTTTTTTATTCAATATTTTCTGTATATAATTACAAAATACAAATAATTTATTAAAGATAGATGAGAAAGTTGAGGGTTTATAAAACCCAGTTCAACTTCTTCAGATATGCTTAGGTTTTTCTATGTTTTCCAATGGCTTTTCAGAAATGGCTTCAAGAAGATTGAGAGATCAAGAAAAATTAGATGGTGCCTCTAATTTTGGTGTTTGGAAAGCCAACATTTATTCGTTAATGGAAGAAAATGGTCTCATGGAATACACAAGCAATGTTGTAGTTGTACCAACAGATTCAACATAGCTCACAACATACAAGAAGGAGGATTCCAAAGTGAGGAGGATAATCCTTGACAGAGTTAAGGATCATATTGTTCCACATATCACATATTTCGATACAGCGAAGAATATGTGGGACACCATTCTAAATTTATACCAGAATGCTACTATGAATAGGAAGTTGATTCTCAGGGAGAAGCTGAGAAACACATGGATGAATAAGGGTGAAGAAGTTTTTAGCTACCTCATTAGGATCAAACTTTTCAAGGATGAGTAAGAATCTATTGGATATAAACTAGATGATGACAAGGTAGTGTGAACAATCCTGAATGGGTTTACTAAGCAATGGGATGTATTTGTTCAAGTCATCAATGGACGAGATATCTTATTTAGTTGGGATCGACTATGGATAACTTTCACTCAAGAGGAGCTTATAATAAGTCTTATTAGTGGGAATAATAAAAAACTTAGAAAAATGAAGTGGAATAGGAAAAAATAGCCCTAGCAGGAAAAGGAAAAACGAAGAAGGAGTATAGCAAAGGACCTAACCTAAAAGGTGCGAAGAAGATGAAGGACCTTTTTAAGGTCAAGTGCTATGACTTTCATGAGTTTGGACAGTCAACAATTACCCAAAAAGGAATAAAAGTGAAAAGAAGGGAAATAAGCACCCGAAAACTTCAACAAGTGCAGTTGACTAACTTGCTTGAATAGCTCAACCTCACAGGATATATGGTATATAAATAGCGGTGTGTCATTCAATATGCCAGAAGTTAGGGAGTACTTCTCTAGTTACAAGGAGGAGGACATTATATTTCAGATTCAAATGGGGAACAAGTCCAAGTGCAATTCATTTGGGAGAGGGATTGTTCTATTTCAGAGGGAGTCTGGAAAGTCGATTCCCATTCATGATGTGTTGCATGTGGTAGGCTTGGGCATGAACTATTTTCATATCTATCCTTTAGGATAAAGGGTACAATGTACTCTTTAGAGGGGTGCAGGTTCTCATCAAGCATAAGAATTGGAAATCACCCATAGCTTTTGGATTTAGGAGTGACTAAATTTACAGGTTGTAGATAGATGCTCCTAAGGTACTGGTGAGTAGTAATGATCCTAGATATCAAGGAGAGATATTGCATAGGAGGATAAGCCATATTCATCATGGATCCCTCAAATTTCTTCATGAAATAGTGATGGGTGTTCCAGAAGTGGGCACAAAGCATGATGATGTATGTAGGGGATGTATGTTGGGAAAGTTTGTGAAAGAAACTTTTCCAAGGAGTAACACCATACCCAAGGGTGTTCTGGATCTAGTACGTTTAGATATATGTGGAACAATGTTGATGAAGTCTCTTAGAGAATATGAGTACTATGTTACTTTTATCGATTATTTATCCAGGAAGACTTGGATATACTTGTTGAAGACCAAGGATGATGTCTTCAGTTATTTCCAAGAGTTCAAAGTTATTGTGGAGAATGCAACAAGAAGCAAGGTGAAGGTTCTTTGGTTAGATAATGGTGGTTAATACATAAGGAAAGAGTTCTAGGAGTTATGTACTAGGGAAGGAATCAAGAGAGAGTGGATGTTTCCTTACATTTACCTCCTTAGTGACCTCCTCTGTAACGACTTCCTCCCACATTTACCTACTTTTACAAGATTTGTAATGAGATCCTCCCACATTTACTCAATTTTACAAGCTCATCTAGGGTAAACATGGGTTGATTGCTACAATGACATGACCCGTGCTCCAACTTACAGTTATGGAAGTGGGGTCTACAAACCAAAACACATACTACCACTCCTCTAGGACACTAGATCACTGAACAGCCTGACAACCACCCTTGGTGATCAATCCCTGAGCCAAAACTCATTTTCAAAGGTGAGATTTTTTTTTGTATTATCAATTTTCTTTATGAAAAGGACCAAGGCTTATAAAATGTATATATTCTTCTTCTTCTCACATTTTGGTTTCTCCCCTTTAGCCTTTTGGGGAATATATTCTCAAATATATGAAATTTATCTTCCCTCATTTGAAATTGTATCATCTTTTCACCAATTGTAAAAGGTCATCATCAAAATAGTCGATTCAACAAGTTACTTCATTTTAATTTCAGTAGTTTTTTTTTCCAATTCAACATATTAGTATGAAATCCTCTCTCAAATTATTTCAACATTCCATTCACGCTTTTAAAGTTTTAAAGGGTGTGTTAATTTTATATCCCTGAAAATTTTCTCATATACTTTAGATTTATAAAGAGTGTGATATGTTTTTTAAATAAGTTTTTAGAATTCACTTATTAAGAATGTCATATATCAAGTTCATATGTCATGATTCAAGGCGATAAGCATAATAAGTAGGAAGTTATGATTTTCTTATAAATTTAAGTGGAAAGAGGTGTGACGACCATGTGTGGAATGTGGTGATATTCACATATGTACATTGATCCATTAAAGCTTTTAGTGGAAATATGTGTGACAAAAATGCATGGAATGTGGTATTACTCACACATGTAAGATTTATTAATGTATATATAGTGAATATGATTTTTATAAATTTGGGACCTGATAGTATAGTTAGGTAAATCTTAGTTAATATTATTATGTTTATAATTTTTTTTTTTGTTTTTTGTTTTTTTTAAATCAAAAACTTAACAACAATTAACAACAATGTTATCCTTGAGTTTTGAAAAATGGCTCTAAAGCATAAGGTTCTTTTGAGGTTCTTTCTCTTTCTAGGGTTTCCTTATATGCCTTAGTCCAAAGATGTAAGGTTCATTTTTTTGGTGATTTCTGGACTAGGTTCCAATCTTTGCCTTTCCATCATTCGATTCCCTTTCCAACCCTTTCTTAGTGTATCGTTCTCTATTCCCATCATTTAATAATCCAACTCATCAAGAGGGAGGAGATGGTGGATTTTGGTGATAATATACATTACAAGAGGATTTTTAGATCTCAGTTGGATTTCTTCAAGGGTCCTTTCCTAAATGCATCTCTAGTTGATGTGGTAGATGTGGGGAAGGCACCTAGAAAATCTCCTGAATCACTTATGGATCTATGGTGTGAATAACTACTAGTGGAGGCGGTAGAGTCAAAAATCCTGTTTAAGCCAAATCCTAATTCTAATTTAGTGTTTAATGCCCTTAATGTTAGTTTGTGTAGCTCAAACACGTGTTCTAGTCTCAGGTGGTGTCTATGAGGCTGGAAACAGAGGTGGATTAATTATCTCCAATACCCAGAAAAAGCTTCTAAGGAAAATTATCTTAATTAGATCTAATTAACCAATTTAATTATTTTCCTAGGTCTAACTTAGGAAAAGTGGTTAATTAATTGGGATTAAATGAGACAAATTGATTTCTCTAGTGACTTCTAGGAAAGTGATTGAATGAAGTCAAGATGATATTAGCCATCAATTGTGAGTAGATCGTGGCTGTTGATTACTCAATGAGAGATTATAAAAGGAGATTGATGGGTATTTTGGACACACAATGATTTGCAATGAAGTCAAGTGCGTAGTGTTAGCATGGAAGACACCAATAGTTGGGTTCAACAGTGGTTGAAGATCAAGTTTTTGGAGAGAGGTTTCTTTATAGCGATTTCCAGATTCTCAGTGATAGAGAGATATTGAATTATTATGTAGAGGCCGGAATTCTCCAAGTGGTGCAAATTTAATGAGGAGGCCGAGTTGCCGGAGGAAGAACGAATTTCCGAGAGAAAGTCAATTTGTAGGAGAGAAGTCGAGTTTTCCAGTAGAGATCACTTTTCCAATGGAGGTCGTGATATTCTTCTAGGAAGTGTGAGTTGCTAGTAGAGGTCGATTTATTTTTCATGGCCGCATGTGTGGGTTGATTTAGGGTCACAAAGGAGGTCTGAATTGATTCAGAGGACCCGAGTTGCTTCCAAGAGGTAAGATCATATAGCAAAAGTGAAGAAAATAGTTTGCTGGAGGTTTGTTATTTTATGACAAACAATCTATGTAATTTCAATTACATAATTGTTGCAGAATAATTAAACTATCATATATGGAACTGGTTTCCCCACAGTAGGGATTTTCCATGGATAATTTGTCCAAAAATATCGGTGCCTATTATTATGTGTGTGATATTTTCTCAAATATTGTGATTTAGTTTTGGTGAAGTTGCAGTAGTGTTTTATTCAATATTTTCCGTATGTAATTACAAAAGAAAAATAATCTATTAAAGATAGGTGAATATTAACTAGATTAACTGCAACAATTTTAAAAATTTCACATGGTATTAGAGAAGATCTAAGGGAAAAACAGGCTTAGCACAGACATAAGAAGAGAAAATTGAGGGTTTATAAAACCTAGTTTGACTTCTTCAGATTTATTTGGGTTTTTCTATGTTTTCCAAAGGTTTTTAAAAAATGGCTTCATCGAGATTGAGAGATCAAGAAAAATTAGATGGTTCCTCTAATTTTGGTGTCTGGAAAGCCAACATTTATTTGTTAATGGAAGAGAATGGTCTCAAGGAATATACGAGCAATGTTGTAGTTGTACCAACATATCCAACATAGATTAGAACATACAAGAAGGAGGATTCCAAGGTGAGGAGGATAATCCTTGATAGAGGTAAGGATCATATAGTTCCACATATCAAATATTTAGATATAGTGAAGAAGATGTGGGACACCATTCTAAATTTGTACGAGAATGCTACTACAAACAAGAAGTTGATTCTTAGGGAGAAGCTGAGAAACACCCAGATGAATAAGGTTGAAGACGTTGTTAGCTACCTCACTAGGATCAGACTTTTCAAGGATGATTAATCAACTATTGGAGATAAACTAGATGATGACGAGCTAGTGTGAACAACCCTAAATGGGTTTACTAAGAAATGGGATATCTTTGTTCAAGTCATAAATGGATAACATAACGTACTGAATTGGGATTGACCACGGAGAAATTTAACTCAGGAGGATCTTAGAATAACTCTTATCAGCAGGAACAACAATAAAAATCAGAAAAATGAGGTGGAATAGGAAAACATAACGCTAGTTGTTACACTAAAATTTGTCACCATGACTATCTGCAGTTAGTATGGCTCCATCAACAGTCATATTATCCTCCTTGTCAAGCCTTGTACCTCTGCTCTCCATGTCAAACTTTAAGAAAGAGAGAAAGTCATTAAAAAACATGTTTATCTCTGGGTACGCAGGTTCTCTCTACCTTGCCTGTGTGTACGCATCCCAAGCTCATTGTACCTACGTACTTGTACGCTCTGTAAGTCAAGGGATGGGTGC
>APFE030383068.1:155611-192093 GCA_000404065.3 Pinus taeda | reverse complement strand
TTTTCAGAGCCTCATGAACCACCCACTCAAACCATATCTCAGAAAATTTGTCCTTGTTTTATTTGATGACATCCTTATCTGCAGCCGCACTTGGGCCACACATCTTCAACATGTAGATCTGCTCTTGCAACTGCTCCGGAAGCATAAATTATTTGTCAAGATGTCCAAGTGTTCTTTTGGCATGGAAGAAGTTGAGTATTTGGGCCACATTTTCGGGTGTGAAGGTGTCAGGGTGGACCCAAAAAAGATCCAGGCAATGCAGGATTGGCCTCAACCAAAGACCTTGAAGAGATTGAGAGGATTTTTGGGTCTCACGAGCTACTATCGCAAATTTGTCCATGATTATGGTCGCATTGCTAGACCCCTCACTCACCTCCTCAAGAAAAATTCATTTCTCTGGAATGATGAAGTGCAATAAGCATTTATAGCTCTCAAACATGCCATGTGTTCCACTCCCGTATTAGCACTACCCCACTTCACCAAATCTTTTGTGATTGAATGTGATGCTTCAAGTATGGGTATTGGGGCGGTCTTAATGCAGGAAGGTTGACCCTTGGCCTTCACTAACCAACAACTAAGTGGGACAAATCTAGGACAATCTACCTATGAAAAGGAGATGATGGCCATCTTACATGCAATAGATACCTGGCGGCCATACTTATTGGGGTGGCATTTCCAAATCTGCACAGACCATCAAAGCCTTAAATATCTTTTTGGAGCAATGCCTATCCTCGCCACAACAAAATAAATGGCTCGCCAAAATGCTCGGATATGATTATGAGATAATTTACAAGAAAGGGCGTGAAAATTTCATAGCAGATGCGTTATCACGCCAATGGAGGAAAGCACCCTGCTCGCAATCTCCCTTCCCATTCTAGAATGGATTGAAAAGGTTCGCAAGGAATGGTTTTCACATCCTTTGCTCTCCCAACTCATTAATAAATTGCAGGCGGATCCAAATTCCACAGCGGGCTACTCTTGGCAGGATGAGATTCTTCACTACAAGGACAGAGTCATGATATCACCAACATCCACTCTCAAAAGTCGCAGTTTGGTGGAGTTACAGTCATCTCCCACTACAGGCCATTCAGGGTTTCAGAAGACTTATGCTCGCACTTGACGTTCATTCTTTTGGACAGGTATGAAAAAGGACATTCTTAATTTTGTAGCTAAGTGTGACGTATGTTAGCACCACAAAGGAGAAACAGTCAAATCCCCAGGCACATTACATCCATTGCCCATCCCGGCCTCAATATGGACGGAGGTTTCTATGGACTTCATTACGGGTCTTCCGAAGTCAGGCGACAAGTCAGTCATCATGGTGGTGGTGGACAGACTTTCTAAGTATGCTCATTTTTGCGCGCTACCCCTCCCTTTTACACCAACTTTGGTAGCTCAATCTTTCATGGACCAAATCTTCAAATTGCATGGCATGCCCACTTCCATTATGTCTGATCATGACCCGATCTTCACCAGTAACTTTTGGCAGGAACTCTTCAGGCTACAAGGTACCCAACTACAACTCAGTACTTCCTATCATCCCCGAACTGATGGTCAAACTGAAGTAGTAAACAAATGTCTGGAGACCTACCTTAGGTGTTTCACTTCAAAAAAGCAACATCTATGGGTACAGTGGTTACCTCTAGCTGAATGGTGGTATAACGCCAACTATCATGCCACCACCAAAATGACTCCATATGAAGCAGTTTATGGTCAACTCCCTCCTTCACCTATTTCTTATATCGAGGGATGCTCGAAGGTACAAGTAATGGATCAACTCCTACAGAACCGCACAACCATGCTGGCCCACCTCAGAGAGAATCTCCATCAAGCTCAAAACCGCATGAAGCAACAGGAAGATCAACATCGCTTAGAACACCAATTTCAAGAAGGGGATTAGGTATTTTTGAGGCTGCAACCATATAAGAAAACATTACTCAAAGCCAAGGGTTGTTAGAAATTATCTCCAAAATTCTGCAGACTGTATCAAGTACTTCAGCGCATTGGAGAAGTTGCCTACAAGTTATCTTTGCCACACACTGCAAAAATACATCCAGTCTTCCATGTCTCATGCCTCAAGAAAGTGATTGAGAACCATTGCCGAATTCAAGCCAGTCTACCTAAATTGGATGAAGAAGGACCAATCTAGCTCCAACCTGAATAGGTTCTTGATACACGAGAACGACACCTGTGCGGCCGCACAATTAAGGAAGTCCTCGTCAAGTGGAAAGACACCTCTCCAGAAGATGTGACATGGGAACCAGCCACTGTCCTTAGGCAATTTCCACAGCTTCAGCCTTGAGGACAAGGCTATTCTTATGGGGGAGGGCATGTTAGGGTCCAACCCTAACCCCCTTATTTATGTAATAGGATCGAGTCATAGTTATAGTTAAGAGTCAATAAAGCCCATATTAATAATTGTAAGTGGTTGACCTGCATTTAAAGAAGGGACCACATTTAGTTGCAAATGGACCATGGTATTAGATAGATGGTATCAATAAGAACCATGGTATTGCATGTATGGATCTTATTTAAAGTATAGAGACTCCCCTCGAGGAGCATCATGTCTTATTTTGTAATTGAGCCCAGTTCTATTGGAGGTTGCCCCCTTGAAGAGGCAAGTGAACATTGCTTTCCTTTCTGAATAATAAAATACTTGCTATTATTTCTTATTGTTCTGCGTTCTGGGTATATTTCTTCGCATATTTGGTATTCTGGTATCTTCTTGTAGGTCAAGAGCATAACATTCACTCTTGCAATATCCCTTTAGGTCTATGGTCATTAACCTGTTTCCTTACGTCCGAAGAAGATGAGATCTTAGCCAAGAAAAAATAGTTTTAGGCATACTTCAAGCCCAATAAATCCAATTACACAAAAAATATTTACAATAAGATATTTTATATTAAAAATTATCACATTTTTACTTAAATTAATAAAATTTAATGATTGTATCTAAATAATTATTAGTCTCCTAATTATTCCCAGAGTACTAATACTCTATTTGACATGTTACTGAATAAGAGTGATAGTTTCATAGAAGCATAGTCGGTGTGCCTCTTTTGATAGTTATTGATGATGGCATGATTAAGGTAGTGCAGAGTCCATGCTTTGTCGTTATTCAAGAATTCTCTGTTTCCAAAATCATTTCCACAATATGGTGTTATTCTTGCCTCCACACACTTCTTCCATACATCTCTGCCCTATAGCTGATTTCTTTCATCCACACATTACTCCACACAATTGTTTTCCCACATTTGTTCTTTCTCACAAGCTTTCATACTTAATGCTATCAATTGTTTCTACACCACTATTTGTCATCAAAAATATTTCGTGGTAATTATCGTATCAGTTTTTTCATGTCAATCCATGATTACCATATGACCTAGTGCATTTACTATACATCTAAACCAAATTTTCACATGGAAGAATTGTTGTGCAGGATGGAGGTGTGAGGAAGAATGGTGCACAGTGGGAATTGTGTGCAGACGTGTGGAATTGGGGATGTGTGCAAAATGAAGAAGAATGTAGAAGAGACATCCACACTTCTACACCTTCCACATGTGAAATAGATTTCCACAAAGTTGTCGATGACCAAAAAGTGGAATATAATATACGTTTGCAAAAATAAGAATATGCATTTTCCTAGCCGCTTTACAAAAAATAGAATATTCATTTTTCCTAATTGATTTACAAACAATAGAATAGATATTTTCCCATTTGATTTATGGAAAATACGAAAAATAGAATATAAATTTTGTGCAATTGATTTAATAGAATATACATTTTCCTTGTTGATTACATAAGCATGAATAATTCGTCATAATGAATGGTCTAAATCAAGTGTAGAAGTAGTTGTACAGAACAAGAAGTTCTGCACCTTCCACACCTCCACACTCCTGCACCTTTGCACTCTCGTATCTCCATACCTCCACATTTCTATAAAAAAAAAAAACTCCACTGTAGATTCCTTCCTCATCCTAATGCTACACACTTTAATAAAATTATTAGTGGATAAAAGAGTCTAAAATATAAAATAAAAGGACTAGTGGATACGAATAAAATGTCTAAGATGTTTAGCTAATCACAATATAAATAAAAAATAAATATTTGGTAGATTGAAATAGGTCTTCTCATTATGTGTTATTTTCAATCATTCTTTATTGGCATCATATGATAATTCATGGGAAAGTATTAATGGGAACTGAATAAAGGTACTTATCATTGATAGTTATTCAAGCTGAGATTTAATCGCTCCTTTCTTCTGATTATCATTGTGTTTGTTTCTAGTTCACAGTAATCTTTCATTAACCTAAAATCTTTTAAAAGAAACAAAGACCATAGAGGGATTTGAATGAGGTTTGTAGCCAAAGCAACACATTAAAAAGTTTTAGAAGGAAAATATATGTTGATATACATATCTAATCTGCTTCCTTTCACGGTGGCGAAAGAGGTCAAACGATATGTTCAGTGAAGTGATCAAGGTTTGAAAATAATCCCCCACTTATCATTTAGTTACTTCGGTGCTAATCATGTTATCTCTATCTGTAGGATGAGAAACCATTTCCCCACAATGTTATTGGAGAGATTCATCCCACTTCAAGTAATCAACATAGATGGATCCTCACTGCAACAGACTACTTCACTAAATGGGTGGAAGCAATTCCAGTGAGAAATGCTATTGATTCAGTGGTAATCAAATTTATTGAATAGAACATCTTATCTAGATTTGGTTGCCGAACTCAAATTGTCACTGATAATGCAACATCTTTTTATAGTGTTAAAATGATTGAGTTTTTCCAGAAATATCAGATTTTGTTACATCATTCAACTCCATATTACCCACAAGGTAATGGCCTTACAGAATCATCAAATAAAAGTCTGGTAAAGGTAATAAAAAATACTAGCAGATCATAAAAAGAGCTAGGACTCTCATTTAATTTATGCAGTATGGGCAAACAGAATTACTCCAAAGAGATCTACTGGAAAATATCCTTTCCAATTAGTTTATGGGAAAGATGCAATCTTCCCTACCAATTTGGCCTTCCCTGTTTTAAAATTACTACAAGATTCAATAGATGAACTTGATAACTTTTCAGGGAGAATAAATCAGGTTATTGAACTAAATGAAAATAGAGATGAAGTTCAACACAAATTGAAAAAGTATCAGAGTAAGATAAAGAGACTGTTTGACAGAAGAGCTAGGGAAAGGGACTTCAAGGAAGGTGAACTAGTTCTAAGGTGGGACTCCAGGAGAGAAGAAAAGGAAAACATGGCAAGTTTGACAACCTGTGATTTGGACCTTTAGCAATTGTTGAAGTAAAGGGAAACAACACTTTTGTGCTACAAAACCTTGAGGGGCTATATTCCACTTACCCTGTAAATGGAAGGTTTCTCAAACATTACATTCAGTACTAAGAAGTTGAGCTAGATTTCATTACTTCCATTGTAAAAATTCCGCTTTCTTTTACTTTTCAAGCTGTCAGCGATTTTTTACAGCAAAGACTCCATAGCCCGAGGAGAAGGCACATGGATCTGCAGGTTCTCTCCGTTTTATAGGAGAAATCAGTCCCCAGTTGGAGCCAATGTTGTAGCATTTTTGGTTTTGATAAGTTAGAATCAATTAGTAAAAAAATGAAAATATTTTTCAAAAATGTTAAACTAGGATATGGACAAAAAGAATACTAAATAAAAATGTTAGGAAATATTTTCATAAATATGTCCATATCAAAGAAAATGTTAGGATAGATGCCCTAAAAATGAAGGAAAAAATAAAATGTTAGGTTAGAAAGAAAAACAAAAGCAATAAACTCTGAAAGTGTGCAAGTCCAAGTGCCACTACTTTTTACCTTATTATGCAAAATAATGGTTGTGTGCAGCTTGTCATAAATGCCACAACCCATGATAGTCAAACTGTTTAACCTTGACTAGTTCATGCTTTAAATTTCATGTTTATAGTTAGAAAATAAAGATCTAGCCAAAATGTTTAATTCTTGTAGATCAATAGTTAGGCAAAGAATAATAAGGAGCGCGTCAATTTAATCTGAGCCCTTGGATATTATAAGGTTAGAATTAGATAGTTTAATTTTCAAAAGAAAAAGGGAACAAAGGGTCTGCTAGCTTAAATGCATCCAATTAAGTGAAGAAAAAAGGTTAGGGTAAGTAAAGGGTAGGTAGAAGAAAGGCTGCAGAAGAACAAAGTTGATAGAAGCATAAAGCACATTTATTATGCTTGATCATGTGTTTCGATGTGCAGGAGTAGTTATGAAGATGAAAATATGTTCACAAGTTGATTTGGTTAACTTCCCCTCATTCATTTCATTCCCCACTACATACTTACTAATTTCCTCCTTTCTTCATCATTTCCTAAGAGAATACCCTTTTCCCTTCATTTTCATTTTTGCTCCTTGGTTTCACACAATTTCCTAGCAAATTACCCTCCAAAGGTCACTTCCTCACTCAAAACCCCCTTTTCCCTAGTGTGAAACACATTTCCCCATTGAAAAAGTCACTTTCCCCTTGTAATTCTCCTAAAAACCCATAAAAATCCATAATACCCCTTATCTTAAGGTTTTGTCCCCCCTCTACTTTCTATTAACCCGCTACATTAACTGTGGTTAATAAACCCTTTCTAACATCTGTTTAACTTACAAATCCTTTGTATTTTTCCCTGGTCCCACTTTTATTAAACCCGTCACGATCTGTCTAACCTGCACTTTATTCATAAAATAATTACAGATCCTTTGTAATTAACCCCTAGGCCCCGCTAATCTCCACCGGCTGTCTTTCGTGCAACTCCACCGCGCAATAGCCATGAGATCATCTGCTCCCAAATCCAATGATCCTTAACCATATCGCATGCTCAAGATCTCCGACCTTTACCCACCTGAGAGCACACAAAATTAGTGGTTTTTCTCGTGCCCCTTGTGGTTACGTGTCATTCCCATGTTAACTTGTGCGACCTCGGAGAAAAACCACCCCACAGCCAAAAGTGGTGTGATGAGCCTTTGAAACCGCTCCTCGCATATGGTAAAACCATCCACTATTCACTTTGTGCCAAAATAAAAAATAAAAAAAATAAAAATTAACCGTTTACTGTTTAAATGCCCAAACCTTCATTTTTTTCTCTGTTCGCCCGTTTACAATGTAAAACCCTCCTAAACCTTCTTGTGATACCATGAGCCTACGAAACTCATTTTGAACTCAAATTACCGTGCAAATACTGCCAGTACTCTGTCCAAACACATGCGCCATGCTAAAAAACTATTGTCACCTTCCTGCAAGCCTCTGTTTTTCTTAACAAATTGTTGTATTTTGAAGGTGATCAGCGAAAGACCATGAAACTGGATAAACGGTTTTTATACATAGAAAACTTGTTTACTCTAAGATTCTTAGGAAATCTATTTAAAAGGCTTCATTTATCAGAAGTTTGTGTACAAATAGAAGACCAAGCTTAAACCAGAGACAAAGCAGAAAGAAGTCATTTTACACAGTAAATGTTAAAACAAACAATTTACACAGTGAAAGTTAAAACAAAGGAAACAGATAAAAGAAAAACAAGATGACCAATATCCAAATTACCCGATGTAGGGACATGTAAAAACTAAATGATTTACTGTTGAAATACACAATAAAAACTTGAAATGTACAGTAAAGGTAAAAAGGCACAGTAAAGGATATTGGCAGATCATCAAGGTCAAGAGTATCAGATGAAAGTGTATTAGTGTGAAGATCAAACTACCAAGCAGCTTAAAGGGCCAAAGATCAAAGGCCAAAGCCAACAGAACCTAAATAATAGGGACAACAAGCAACAGTTCAATAGATGTCTCTATCTTCTTACATGAAGATATTTCCTTTTCCTATTTTTGTAAAAAAAGTTAGGGATATTTTCCTAAGTTCTACCATTGTATAAATAACTCTCTTCTCGAGTTATTAAGGGTTCACTATTCAGCATTGAACCAGATTGACCATTGAAGAAGTGTTGCACTCTTGAAGAAGGCTACAACTTGATGAAGCATTTGTAAACACTTGATTTACTTGACTTTTCTGGACCCTTAAGACAAAGCAGAGGATTCTATATTCAGTTTAAGTTTTTGTAGTTTACACATTATGTTTTTCTTCATATTCTTATGTCTTACAAAGATACCTAGGTAGGAATAATTGTGTCTCAATTTACTCCTATAAGCTCCTGAAGTGATAATCACTAAAGAGAATGGACTAATGAACTGTCTATTTAATTAGTTCCCTCTAAATCAATAAATCGTTGAAATCTTGTTGTAAGCATATGCATATTCTCTTGAACCTTCTAAACATCGATCAGAGGTTTTCATACTTATGATTATCCAATTATCTATTTGAAAATTGTCATAATCATATTATTTTTTGTTTCAACTCACCACTATTCAAGTTATCTCACTGTGTGAAGTTTTATAGTAGCCCTCTACTTTGGGATTAATATTATTCAAAAGGTTAAACATCAAAGTGTTACATATGTTTTATTCATTGGTCTTCCAAACTTAAACAAAACCCCCCAAAACAATTATCTTAGATGCTCTGGAATTGATAGTTGACCACTATTATCTTAGAGGTACAACATCAGTTTGGCGTCGTTGCTGGGGATTCGAACCATTAAGTTTTCCTGGGACAACGATATTCATTCTATTCCTTTAAGGTGATTAAAGGTCTAGATAGGTTAAAATCTTTCACTTGGCGACTCCACTAGCCCAAACTGGCACCTTTTAAGCACATCAGATCTCATTCAGAATCTAACATAGTTAATCCTATGTCAGGCCCTGAAAAACTTATGAGAAAAGTCAGTTCTAAAGGAGACAACAACCATATTATTCTTCCTCTTCTGCCTTGCAGTCTGAAGATTTAGAATCATTTGATCCTTTTAGTAATATTCCATCTAATCCTGATAGGACACAAATACCTCCTAGGGTTTCTGAACTATTAGATAGGGGAGTTGATTTAGGTTCAGCCTTCTTCATCCATTCTTTTAAAACACATAAAGAACCCCCTCTACCACTAGGATCACCTAAAACTGAATCTGACTTGTGTGTTAATTTACCTGAATACAAACACATAGATTTCATATCCCCTACCACTTATTCATTCCCTTCCACTTCTGAACGACTTGAAGCTTCTACTAATGAACAACCTGAAGATATCATCACTGTATATTCAAATCCACTCTTTGAACAAAAAGAGGGTATTCCTTCACATATCCCAAAGTGTGTTCTTAAGACTCCTTTAAATTCATTCAAGAGATCCCCTCCTTCTTCACCTCCTCATAGTCATACACCCCCTCAATCACCTTCTTCTTCATCTTCATCTCCTTCAAGTTCTTCTCCTCCATCTTCTTCTTCTTCATCCACCCAAACACCTCATACACCACCTTCTACTATGGCATTCCAACCTATTGTACAGGATAGATATGCAACTTTAGTCTTACCTGCTAACCTTGATGCATTCCCAGTTGGTTACTTGAAATACCTTCCCAGGTATAATGGAGAAACTGGTCCCACAGCTGAAGACCATCGTCAACCTTTTCTAGACTTTGCAAACAACATGAATATTGAACAATAAAAAGTTTACATGAGATTGTTTATGCAGTCACTTGAAGGAAACTTAAGAATCTGGTTTAGGCAGTTACCTGTAAATTCCATTAGAAATTGGGAAGAGATTACAAACATATTTAAAAACCAATCGGGTGTAAAGAAAATCCTCTTTAATTTCTAACTGAATTTGAAGAATTTAAATGAAACTTTGGCGAACATGTATCATATTTCATCAAAATATTCAACAAAATTTATCATAAGATGCCCCCTGATTGTAAACCCCCTATAGCAGCAGCTAAGTCTAGGTATTCTAAAGCCTTTGATGATGATTTTGTTGTAATGCTAAGAGAAAGAACTTCAAGAACTCTTGAAGACATGCAAACAAATGATATAGAAGTGGAAGCAAATAGGGATGCTTCAACTTCCTTAAAAGCTAAAGAAGAAAAGGCCCAAAGAAAACTTAAAGCTCAAGAGGCCTCTAGTTCCTCTAGTTCTTCTATGACTAAAACTGAAGATTCTAAAATAGATGAAATAACTTCTCTTCTTAGAAATTTATCCAATAGAATTTCCAAGATTGAGACTCAACCTAGGACAGTTCAAACAGTTACTAGACCCCAAAATCAAAATCAAGGTTAGTATAAAAGAAATCTACAATTACAAATTCTTCAGAGACCTAGTAATGATCAGCAGGTTCCCACTCCTCTACTGATAGATGACCAGCAACTTGATGACAATACTATGACTATTACTGAAGATATCAATAACATGGATACTTCTTCTAATCAAATAGTTATTATTCATCTCTCACAACAAAATCAGGTTCAAGAAGATCAAGAATCCTCACGAGTTTCTAAATACCATGCCTTCTCTGAATTTTTAATCGCAAAGTTGAACAAGAGATATGATCATAGGCCTAGACCTAGCCTTGGAAGACCTCCTAAGGAGACTCCAATAATTGAACCTCATACCAAAGTTGTTGAAACTCAAACAACTATTATTCAGCCATTAAATCAGTCAACTAATACTGCTCAGAATGATAAAAATGCTTTGACTACATTCAATGTTGAAAAAGAGTTAAAAAGAGTTAAAATCCCAATTCCACTTTCAAAACTTTCCAAAAACCCTGGGTATAAAAATCAAGTCTCCAAATGGATACAAAACACTTCAATTGATGTTGAAGGTGATATCATTAGTCTGCAAGATGACAAACCAACAGTTGTCTTTGGTCCTAGCTCATATATGATAGATGAGATAGTGGCTCCTTTCTATGTAACCCTTAAGACAAATGATTCCATGTTATATAATTATATGCTTGATTCTAGAGCATCACATAACCTCATACCAAAAACTATCATGGAACATTTGAAACTTGACATAACTAGATCCTATCATGACTTGTACACCTTTGATTCTAAAATGCTGCCCTGCTTAGGATTGATCAAGGATTTAGTAGTCACCCTTGCCCAAATTCCAGTGAAACGTGTAGTGCTTGATATAGTTGTCACAAATATCCCTCCCAAATTTGGAATGATCCTTTCTAGGTTTTGCTGTGCCAAATTAGGGGGAACTCTTCAGATGTGTTAGTGTCAGTGTCTTCACACTACCATCAGTGATCAAAATATGCTCTTTTGCATTTGATAGTAGGAGTCTCATACTGATGAGTTTGCATTCCATTAGGTCATGGATTCACTGATGGTAGGGTTTTCTTCAATTTTCCCTCATGATCTATACTTGTCGATCTTCTTCCATATATTTCAGTCATGGCTCATGTTCACTTTGGAATTCATTTCATTAGGTCTTAGGGTTTGGTCTCATTGGGTTTTAGGGTTTTAAACATAGTCAAAATTGATGGTTGAATGCTAATAAAGATCAGCAAAGACATGAGGACGCCAATAATGATCAGCAAAATCATAAGTTATTATTTCGAAAGCCTAATGTAGTTCTCACCTCAAAACTTGTTTTGAGGTGAAAGCAGAGCATTTTGTTTTTTATCTATATTTATAATGTAATTTCATGTTTTCATATGTAATATTGGTTCCCAGCTTCTCCCAAGCATCTAATGATTTTTCCAAGCACCCGCCACTGCAAAAATCAAGTCATCATGAGCACCAATTCACCTACAAAAGCAAAAGAGAAACAAGCACTAAAACTCTAATTTCTTCTCCCACTGAGCTAGGGTTGGCTATGGGATCAGAGATATCTGAGAAAAGGAGGCATAAGGGATATAAGAAGGTATGAGTCTATTTCATATCATCAAACATTAGGTCTCCATCATTTGTTGAGAAGTCATTCCAAGGAATAAGCCATTCACTATAGATAAGGGATGATTTTTCGTCAAACTGTGTTTCTGAGCAAGAAAAGATGAATTAGAAAAATGTGAGAGAGGTTTTTATCCATAATAGACCCTATAATAAAAACCTCCTTCATTTTGTACACAGGTGTCATGGTTTTAGAGAAATGTCAAAAATACAGTTGCCTCAAGAGAGTTGATGCACTTCTGGAGTGACCTTGGGGAAATCAATATTTATCCTAGATAGAGTGACCAAATGACTTGCTTGATGAGTCAAATGATAACTAGATAGAAGGAAATTTCCAATGAGCTATCATGAGCTCAATTTGGAGTTTAGGAAGACCTCCAAACATTGACTGAAACAACACTCTGCATTTTGGCAGCCTCATTCTGCACATTTTTACCAGTCTTGGGAGATTGGACTTTTGATAGGAAAAATGAACTCCAAATTGAAAAATTCAAGATGTTATAAATATCATACTCGCCAAGAATTCCAGCGAGCTATTCCTTGCTCAATTTGGACATTGGGAAGGCCTCAAAAAGTGGTCTTCAAAAATGCATTGCGCTTTTGGCAGTGGCGCTACGCTTTTGGCAAGAGAGCCAGAAAGGCCTCAAAATTTCAAGAAACCTCAATATTGTCCTCTCTTCCCTTCAATGCAAGTAAGTTAACATCCCTTACTACATTTTTGGTTTGCATTTCAAACTTTTTAGCATAGTTCCCCATGGCAAGTGTGAAACCCTAAAGATATCCCTTGGTTATGCCTAAACCCTAAAACCCCCATTGTTCCTCTTATCACCTATCACTACAGCTCTAAACTTTTTCCCTATCCCTTTATCCCTTTATCCCTATTCCATATCATCCCTATCCCTTTATCCCTCTTCCCAAAGGGCAATTTCTCAAAAAAGCCAAGCCCTCCCTCTCATTTTATGATTCCTACTCCCTCATTCATTTTCTATCCCATAAGCTCATCTCCCATCCCCTCATTCCTAAAAACACTTTCACTCATTTCCTTAATACACCTCAACCTTGCAAACATGGACCAAGAAGACCGAGACTATAAGGAGGAGGAAAACACATGCAGTGACACCTCAGCAAGTAGAGTTAGGCAACAAAGAAAACCACACAAGTGGGGAAGATAGGTTGAAAATGTTTACTAAAGCCTCCCTAGCCCATCAAAGCAGCTGATGGTGGTGTTCCATGGCAAATTTGGGAAAATTTTGGAAAGTTTTTACATTTTTTGGAATTTTGTAATTTTTAACACACAAATTTTGCCCACGCTTTTTCCTGGAGCACCAGATGGAGAAAAGGTTTGCATATTTGGATTGAAGATGATGAGGACATGCAGCCTGGAATTTTTCAGAAGTTTTGGAGCAAATCTGTGTCACCAAAAGGTCCAAAAAATACCAAAAAATGACCTCTCTGCCTCTTTTTGGACACACATAAGAAATATTGGGAGATTCAAGTTTTGAAGGGGAAAATGACCTCAAAATTCAAACATTCTAGGTGTTACAGAAACTAGACTTGAAGACCTTTCCAATGAGCTATCATGGGCCCAATTTGGCTAAGGGGAAGGCCTCCAAAGGTGTTCTGAAAGTGGCGCTACGCTTCTAGCCAATGGCGCTACGGTTTTGACCATTTTGCTCAGAAAATCAAAATTCGCCTATTTTGACTGGAATCTGATTTCTCTTTCCTCATGGATGTTTTTACTGATGTAATTGATGACATGGTATGTAATTTCAATGGTAAAATAGTGTTAGAGGGTAGATTCATTAGTTAGAGGTGGTTTTGAAGCAAATAAATCGGTTTCCCTACTTATAGAGGCAAGTTGTTTGACTACCTATATTCCTGGTTCTTGTTTGGAAGTGGTTGAAACAGCTCCTCTTCTCATGGTTTTGACCCTTGATGGTTAGGATGAGGGATTGTAATGTCTATATTGTGTTTTTTCTTTCTCATTTGCAAGGGTTGGATTCACTTGGATGCTCTGAACTATATTATACATCATTGTAAGTAATTTGGCAAGGAAATTAATAGGAGTTGCAGCTATTTTTATGAGATACCTGTGGTATGGTGCTTTTGCATAGTTTCTTCTTTTTTTATCATTTGTTTACATGTTTTATGTATGCCATCATCTATTTCACAGCTTCTAACTGAATGATATTAAGATAGATAGGTAGAATTCATTGTTTGCATTGCTCTACCTTGGGAAACCATTTAGTGTTCTATGTTTTTTATTGTTTGAGAAGGATACATGATCATTACATGCCCTCCTTAGCTCCTCACCAATCTTATACATCTCACCTCACTCAATTTCAAGTGTAAAATCCTATACCTACCTTGCCCCATAGAACACCCTACATTCTGACCTAATTTCCCAGACCCAAATTGCCTAGCTCCATCTGATCCATCAAAAAGCCAACAAAATCAATCAAAACCCTAGAGATGCTATACCTAGCATAAAATCTTGTTCATGATCCAGTCATCTTGACTGAGGTTCATAAGGAGAGAGCCCTCTCCCGACTTGGTAGGGCTAGCTACCATGTTAAGGTTGGTTTGTGGTTACCCTAGAATTGCCTTTTTTTAGCCTGAGGTCAATCTAGGCTCTAACAAGATGGATATGTCTTATGCCACTATTCGAGTCTATGGGGGAGAACAATTAAGGTTATATAGAGAGGCAAGATGTGTGCACACTATTTGCAAAAATGACCAGCCAAGGAACCATCCCATTTATGCAATTGATCAGGATTTTGGTTGCTTTCAACTCTCTTCAAACCAAAAACATGAAACTCAAGTTAAAATTGAAGATGTAATTGAAAGACCTGTACCAAATCAAAATGATGTATGGAAACTATTTTTTGATGGTTCTTGTACAAAATATGGGGCAAGAGCTGGGGTAGTTTTGATTTCACCAGAAAAAGAAAATATCACCCAATCATGCAAACTCGACTTCAAAGTTACCAATAATGTGGCTAAATATGAAGCTTTCCTTTTGGGACTGCAATTAGCCAAAATCTTAAAAGTTCAAAACTTAAGTGTTTTTACTGATTCAGAACTTATTGTCAAACAAGTGAGAAACATTTGCCAAACTAAGAATCCTATACTTAGATCTTATCAAAATGAAATTTGGGATTCAGTTGAAAACTTCTTTGAGTCTTTTAATTTGACTTATATTCCTAGAAATCGGAATATTCATGCAAATGCCTTAGCTGTTTCTGCTAGTGCATTTAGAATTCCTAATCATACCAATGTACTCTATCAAATACAAGTCAAATATAGACCATCCATCCCAAACAATCTAAAACACTGGTAGATATTTGAAGTTGATGAACAGTTGAAATCTTTTATGCAGGTTATAGATGATTTTTCAGTTCTTCAAATTGATGAAGATATAATAGAAATAAACGAAAATGAAAATGAAAATGATACTTCAAATTTCAATACAAAAATTGTTGATCATGACATTATTCAATTATCTAACAATTTTATTCCCAAAGGCCTCATTCCTTTAGAAAAATTGTTCGACCAAAATGATGTCCTCAGAAACCCTCAGTCCATTTCTTCACAAGATGATATAGAAGAAATTAACATTGGAACAAATGATGATATTAAAAACATCAAAACCCTTGCATCTCTAGATCCTGAGATCAAAACTCAATATCTTAAGTTACTCAAAAGATATAAGGATGTTTTTCCATGGACCTATGCTGATCTTAAAACCTATGATACTTCATTAATACAGCATAAGCTTCCTTTAAAGCCAGAAGCAGTTCCTTATCAACAGAAACTTAGGAGGATCAATCCAGCTCTTCTACAAACTGTAGAAAGAGAAATTAAGAAAATGCTAGATGCGCAGATCATTCTCCCTCTTAGATACTCTAATTGGGTTGCAAATTTAGTTCCTATTAGAAAGAAGAACGGAGAAATTAGACTTTGTGTCGACTTTAGAAATTTGAAAAAAGCATAATTAAAAGATAACTATCCTTTCCCCAAAATGGATTAGTTACTTCAAATGGTTTCAAGAGCACAAAGACTTTCTATGCATGATGGTTTTTCAAGTTATAATCAGGTAAATGTTGATGCAACAGACAGAGAAAAGACAACCTTTACTACACCTTGGGGTACTTTCATGTACGCGAGGATGCCATTTGGCTTGACCAATGTTGGGGAAATGTTTCAGAGAGCTATGGATGTAGCTTTTGTGGGTCAGGTAAATAAATTTGTAGTCATTTATCTTGACGACATAACTATTTTTTCTAAATCTGATCAGAAACATCTAAAGCACTTGATGAAGGTTTTTGACAGGTGTAAAAAATTCGGAATATCACTCAATCTTAAAAAGTATTTGTTTACTACCAAAGAAGGTAAACTGTTGGGCCATATAATTTCAGAAAAAGGAGTAGTGATTGATCCCAAGCGTGTTTCTACCATTGAAACATTGACCTTACCTAGAAACAAGAAGGAGATTCAAGCTTTTCTAGGCAAGATTAATTTTTTAAGGAGATTCATCCCAAATTATGCTGAGATTGTAAAGGATATAACTGACATGCTCCGAAAATATCATGGAGTTAAATGAACTGTCTCTTCCAAGCATGCCTTTGATCAGATCAAGAAAGCCATCTCTAAAGCTCCCACCTTGGCCATCCCTTATTACACTAAACCATTTAATATCTTTTTCTTTGCCTCAGAAACAACCCTTGTTGTTGTTCTACTACAAAAGAATGAAGGTTCCCATGACCAACCTATAGCATTTTTTAGTAAGGTTATGAGAGATGTCGAGCTTAAGTATGACATAATTGAGAAGCAAGCCTATGCCCTTATTCAAGCCCTGCAATCATTCAGGATGTATTTCCTACATTCTCCTATTACTGCTTATGTTCCTAATAGTGCTGCGAAAACCGTTTTAACCCAAACAGACACTGATGGAAAGAGAGGTAGATGGATCACTCAAATACTGGATTTTGATCTAACTATCAAAACTACAAAGCTAGTAAAAGGCCACGGATTAGCTAAGCTTCTAGCTGAATCCAACTGTAAAGTGCTTGGAATCAATTCTGTTTTAGAGATACAAGGGAAGAATCCACAAGAATCTTCTCAAACCTCATATAAGAAGAATACACAAGAACCTTCTATTCTTGCACAAGGGGAGAATCCACAAAAACCTACCCTTCATCTTGAAGAAAATAATCCACAAGAACCTTTACCTTTAGATCAGATCAGCCCTTTACACATTGATGAAAAAATTCTGTTGTCAGATTGGTATCAAGACATTGTAAATTTCTTTATCCATTTTGAATGTCCAACATCATTCTCCAAAAGCCAGTGTAAAACCCTTAAACTGAAAGTAGTTAAATATTGTATCATAAATGAAAATTTATACTTGAAAGATCCACTAAATATTTTGTTATTATGTTTAACAGAATCAGAAACTGAAGGAATCATTGACCAGTTTCATACAGGATTTTTTGGAGTACATTATGCTTGGAGAGCAACAACATACAAGATACTAAGGGGAGGATTTTATTAGCCAACATTGTTCTTACAAGTAGGATCAAAGGTCAGAGGTTGTGTTCCTTGTCAAATGTGCGCTGGTAAGCGAAAATTAGCAGCTCTTCCACTAGTTCCATCAATAGTCTCATAACCATTTAGCAAATGGGGATTAGATTTTATTGGATAGGTTCATCCCACTTCAAGTAATGAGCATAGATGGATCCTCATTGCAACAAACTAATTCACTAAATGGGTGGAAGCAATTCCAGTGAGAAATGCTACTGATTCAGTGGTAATCAAATTTATTGAAGACAACATCTTATCTAGATTTGGTTGCACAACTCAAATTGTCACTGATAATACAACATCTTTTTCTAGTGTTAAAATGATTGAGTTTTGCCAGAAATATCAGATTATGTTACATCATTCAAATCCATATTACCCACAGGGTAATGGCCTTGCAGAATCATCAAATGAAAGTCTGGTAAAGGTAATCAAAAAGACTCTAGCAGATCATAAAAAGAGTTGGGACTCTCATTTAATTTATGTTGTATGGGCAAACAAAATTACTCTAAAGAGATCTACTAGAAAATCTCCTTTCCAATTAGTTTATGGGAAAGATGTAATCTTCCCACCAATTTGGCCTTTCCTGTTTTAAAATTCCTGCGGGATTCAACAGATGAGCCTGATGACTTTTCAAGGAGAATAAATCAGATTATTGAACTAAATGAAAATAGAGATGAAGTTCAACACAAATTGAAAAAGTATCAGAGTAAGATGAAGAGCCTATTGGACAGAAGATCCAGGGAAAGGGACTTCAAGGAAGGTGATCTAGTTCTAAGATGGGACTCCAAGAGAGAAGAAAAGGGAAAACATGGCAAGTTTGACAACCTATGGTTTGGACCTTTAGCAATTGTTGAAGTAAAGGGAAACAACACTTTTGTGCTACAAAATCTCGAGGGGCTATATTCCGCTTACCCTGTAAATAGAAGGTTTCTCAAACATTACATTCAGTACTGAGAAGTTGAGTTAGATTTCATTACTTCCAATGTAAAAATTCCGGTTTCTTTTACTTTTCAAGCTGTTAGTGTGATTTTTTAAAGCAAAGACTCCATAGCCCAAGGAGAAGGCACATGGATTTGCAGGTTCTCTACATTCTACAGGAGAAAGCAGTCCCTAGTTGGAGCCAATGTTATAGCATTTTTGGTTTTGATAAGTTAGAATCAATTAGTCAAAAAATGAAAAGATTTTTCAAAAATGTTAAGCTAGGATATGGACAAAAAGAATACTGAATAAAAATATTAGGAAATATGTTCATAAATATGTCCATATCAAAGAAAATGTTAAGATAGATGCCCTAAAAGATGAAGGAAAAAATAAAATGTTAGGTTAGAAAGAAAAAAAAAGCAATAGACTCTGAAAGTGTGCAAGTCCAACTGCGACTACTTTTTACCTTATTATGCAAAATAATGGTTGTGTGCAGCTTGTCATAAATGCCACAACACATGATAGTCAAACTGATTAACCTTGACTAGTTCATGCTTTAAATTTCATGTTTAAAGTTAGAAAATAAAAATCTAGCCAAAATGTTTAATCTTGGTAGATCAATAGTTAGGAAGAGAATAATAAGGAGCTCATCAGTTTAATTTGAGCCCTTGGATGTTATAAGGTTATAATTAGATAGTTTAATTTTCAAAATAAAAAGGGAAGAAAGGGTCTACTAGCTTAAATGCACCCAATTAAGTGAAGAAGAAAGGTTAGGGTAAGTAAACGGTAGGTAGAAGAAAGGTTGCAGAAGAAAAAAATTGATAGAAGCATAAAACACATTTATTATGCTTGATCATGTGTTTCGATGTGCAGAAGAAGTTATGAAGATGAAAAGATGTTCACAAGTTGATTTGGTTAACTTCCTCTCATTCATTTCTTTCCCCACTACATACTTACTAATTTCCTCATTTTTTTCATCATGTCCTAAGAGAATACCCTTTTCACTTGATTTTCATTTTTCCCCTTGGTTTCACACAATTTCCTAGAAAATTACCCTCCAAATGTCATTTCCTCACTCGAAACTCCTTTTTCCCTAGTGTGAAACTCATTTTCCCATTGAAAAAGTCACTTTCCCCCTGTAATTCTCGTAAAAACCCATAAAAACCCATAATACCCCTTATCTTAAGGTTTTGTCCCCCCTCCACTTTCTATTAACGCCGCTACATTAACTGTGGTTAGTAAACCCTTCCCCACACCTATTTAACTTACAATTCCTTTGTATTTTTCCCCAGTCCCACTTTTATTAAACCCATCGTGATCTGTCTAACCTGCACTTTATTCATAAAATAATTACAAATCCTTTGTAATTAACCCCTGGGCCCCGCTAATCTTCGCCAACTATCTTCCGTACAACTCCACTGCACGATACCTATCAGATCATCTGCTCCCAGATCCAATGACCCTCAGCCATATCGCACGCTCACGATCTCCAACATTTACCTGCCTGAGAGCACGCAAAATTAGTGGTTTTTCTCGAGCCCCTTGTGGTTACGTGTCATTCCCACGTTAACTCACATGCCCTCGAAGAGAAACCACCCCACAGCCAAAAGCGATGTGATGAGCCTCCGAAACCGCTCCCCGCGTATGGTAAAACCATCTACTGTTCACTTTGCACCAAATTTAAAAAAAATAAATAAATAAATAAATAATCATTTACCATTTAAACGCCCAAACCTTCATTTTTGCTCTGTTCATCCGTTTACAGTGTAAAACTCTCCTAAACCTTCTTGGGACACCATGAGCCTCTGAAACTCATTTTGACCACGAATTACTGTGCAAACACTGCCAGGATTTCGTCCAAACACATGCACCATGCTAAAAAGCCATTGTCACATTCCTGCAAGCCTCTGTTTTTCTTAACAAATTGTTGTATTTTGAAGGTGATCAACAGAAGACTAGGAGACTGGATAAACATTTTTTATACATAGAAAACTTGTTTACTCCAAGATTCTCAGGAAATCTATTCAAAAGGCTTCATTTATCAGAAGTTTGTATACAAATAGAAGATCAAGCTTAAACCAGAAACATAGCAGAAAGAAGTCATTTTACACAGTAAATGTTAAAACAGACAATTTACATAGTGAAATTTAAAACAGAGGAAACAGATAAAAGACAAACAATATGATCAATATCCAAATTACCTGATGTTGAGGCATGTAAAAACTAAATGATTTACTGTTGAAATACACAGTAAAAACTTGAAATGTATAGTGAAGGTAAAAAGGCATAGTAAAGGATATTGACAGTTCATCAAGGTCAAAGAGTATCAGATGAAAGTGTATCAACGTGAAGATCAAACTACCAAGCAACTTAAAGGGAAAAAGATCAAAGACCAAAGCCAACATAACCTAAATAATAGGGACAACAAGCAGCAGTTCAATAGTTGTCTCTATCTTCTTGCAGGAAGATATTTCCTTTTCCTATTTTTGTAAAAATAGTTAGGGATATTTTCTTAAGTTCTACTATTGTATAAATAACACTCTTCTCGAGTTATTAAGTGTTCACTATTCACCACTGAACCAGGTTGACCATTGAAGATGTGTTGCACTCTTGAAGAAGGCTGCACCTTGATGAAGAATTTGTAAACACTTGATGTACTTGACTTTTCTAGACCCTTAATACAAAGCAGAGGATTCTGAATTCAGTTTTACACAGTTTGTGTTTACTATAAGTTTTTCTAGTTTACACATAATGTCTTTCTTCATCTTCTTATGTCTTACAGAGATACCTAGGTAGGAATATTTGTGTCTCAATTTACTCCTATAAGCTCCTGAAGTGATAATCATTAAAGAGAATGGACTGATGAACTGTCTATTTAATTAGTTCCCTCTAAATCAATAAATCATCAACATCTTGTTGTAAGCATAAGCATATTCTCTTGAACCTTTTGAACATTGGCCAGAGGTTTTCATACTTATGATTATTCAATTATCTGTCTGAAAATTGTCATAATCATATTTTTTTTGTTTCAACTCACCACTATTCAATATATCTCACTGTGTAAAGTTTTATAGAAGCCCTCTACTTTGGGATTAATATTATTCAAAAGGTTAAACATCAAAGTGTTACATCTGTTTTATTCATTGGTCTTCCAAACTTAAACAAAAACCCCCAAAACAATTATCTTAGATACTCTGGCATTGATAGTTGACCACTATTATCTCAGAGGTACAACAATATCTTAGAAAGAGAAAAGGTACTTTTTTATATTTAAATAAATTTATATTAAAAAAATTAAATTTAAAATGATTTATATTAAAAATTAAGTTTAAATGATTTATATTCATTTAAGAAAATTAATTAATTTTTTTTTAATTATTTAATAAAATTATATTATTATTTTTTTGAGTGAAGCTAAGTTATTGATCATTCATCAAAATTATTGTATTTAAAGGTTTATTATAAGTTTTTGGTTTACCACTCAAGAAACTAGAGTATTGGCAATGCATTATAATTTTTTCCCTTCCGAGAGTTCAAGTTCAAAATTATAGAAAATATATTGTGGAGAAAAAACTTAATGAGAGGAAATTGAAATGAGCAATATGTCTAAACTTGCCTATACTAGGAGGTCTGTAAAAACTAAAACTTAGAAGAGCCCGAGCCTCGGTATTTATTTAGAAAATTAATAATAGCCATAGGGTTCCACCTCTATGGGAGTGGCTTCAACTTGATTAGTGGCACCTAGACCTATTCCTAGGAAAGATTGGCCTTGATGCACTCCAAGTGGTGGCCCATATCCTTCAATTGCAATGACATGCCTTCCAACATTAGTAGAATTTCATCTTTTTCATAATTTCTATCTCAGTCTAGAATTTCACCCATCAAAATCTTCATCTACTAGTATAATTCAATAATGTAAATGTATTGGTTCTAGCATCTAAACGAATGGCCATTGTTTGGGACCTAAGTGGATACATCTACAAGAATTTCATAATTCAAATGATAGTCACATTCGTAAATGATATCCTCCTCAACAACCCAAAGCTTGTGCTAGGTGCCTTATGAAATATGATTGTGAAACTCTTATGTGGAGGACTTAACCCTAAGTCTGGTACATGGGTCACTATGTACACAACATCTTCCCTTGTGACATTGAGCTTTATGTTGTGGCGTGGCGACGACTAAGAGAAAGTAGAGTGAAAATGAATTGGATGTGAAGGGACAATAATTGTTAAGGCCCAACACCAGAGAGAACATAGGATGGTGAGCAGTGTCTTGCAATGTAACCAACCCCTCCAAAAGCCATGAAAGGATCCAATTTTTCAATCTTGATATTGGAAGGAAATAACCTTTATCTACTGCAGAGAAGTATGCTAAGGAGAGTAAGTTGGTTGGAACATCCATATAGAAAAGGGAAGGTGAAAAGACATATGAGACCTCAATTACAACTAGGAGTGGGAGAACATTGTGAATCATATAAGAATAAATAAGAGCATGAAGATGATGTTAAGGTGCAATTAATGAGTCATCCATCATTGAGTGAGTTTCATTAAACATGAACTTATTGGGAGTGGCTCATATAGAATGTGTGGATAGTGGATGGTGTGGCATGTATCCTCCATTCATCACTTGGGGCGATAACAACCTCACCACCCCATCGATTAATTCATCCATTCTTACCCTATCTTGGGGAGAATAATTATCTCTCACCAATATCTTGTAGTATTCTTTCAAGTAAAATTGAGGAAGATCATCCCAAGAGATTGAGCATAGAGTGTTCAATTTAGATCATCCTTCATCAGATAACTTATTTTTAATCTTGTTACCATTTTTTTGGACATGAGATGATAGGAATTATAGAGATAATATTTCCAATTTTAGCTATACAAACTTTTATGTGCCAACTTTGTGATACTTTGCTTGGATCAGAGCCATGGATAAATTTCCTAATCATGTAAATTACTAACTAAGAGTTTACTTCAATAATTAGCTTAGAATAATTTTTATTTATTATTAATTGGAATCCAAATTCTAGATCAAAGAGCTTAGATGCATTATTGTTATTGAAATTCAAATATCCTACAAATATATGAAAGGTTGATCCTTGGTTATCTCATAAAAATCCTCCAAAACCAATGTCTCTAGAATAGCCTTTAGAGGCCCCATTGAAGTTGAGTTCAAGGAAACCCAAAGGTTAGAGAACCAAAGGTTTGGAGAGGACAGATAGGAGGAGGGAAATTTGGTCTAAGTCAAATTGAAATGGGAAAATTATAGGGATTGGATAATGGTAGATCCAAAGGCATTAGATTTTGAGTCCTACGTTGACTAAGGGAAGATAAGTATCGATTGTGAAATGTTGAGCGAGGTTTTTTTTAATTTTTTTTTTGTAAATAGAGTCAACCACATAAATATGGATATGAAAGAGCCCATGGGGGGAAGCTTAATTGGAAATCATCATGTTATGAAGTACTATGTAAAAACATGAGATTAAAGGTTCAAATCCCTTGTAGGTCAAACCAACAAAAATGCAAAAAATTATGGTTGTGAAATATGTGACAATTATGCTACTTCTAGATTTCCCATAAGAGAAAAAAGTATGGAAGAAGACACAAAGATCTATTTAATTTACTGAAAATGAAAAATATAACAATTATAAAAGAGCAATTTGTCACATGGGAAAGAAGAGCTCTCAAAATTCTTACAAAATCTGAACAACATCTCAACAATCATCAAACTCACTATGGAAATAGAAGAGAATGGTTGCATACCATTCCTAGCTATCACAATAATAACGAAACTAGATGGAAATTTAGACCATAAAGTCTACTAAAAGAAGACCTACATGGAAAATTACCTTCATGTCGAATCTCACCACTTTCCTAAGAAAACTTTTGGTGTCATCAAAACTCTAGCTACTAGAGCTTTCAAAATATCTAAGGAAGATCACAAGGGAAACAAGAGAAACCACTTGATGAAATTCTTTAGGAATATTGGTTATAAAAATAAATATATATTGAATCCCCTTAAAAAATCTATGGATGTTGGCCCAAATGTCACACTGAAGGGGGGTAGGGTGAATCAATGTGAGATCAGTGTTACAATTCCACAACCTTTCTTAAACGTATATTCATATACCAATTAATCAAAAGCATTATATCATTAGTTATAACAATGCATCATCATATAAGAAACATAAAAAGAATCCATAAACATCACAAGAAACCATCACACCACAAGGAGACACAATTTTTTAGGTTTAAACCTATACAAGAGAAAAACATCAATCTTCTTCTTCTTAGTCTTCAATTCATCATATCAATTTGCAAGCTCCAACATACTGGAGGAAACTACCCCTAAGATATGCAAGTTTCCACTTGTAGTAGGTTATTTATTGAGGAACCAACCTTGCAAGATTCAAGCAAATTCTCACTGTAGGCTACAAACTGATTGAGGCTCCAACCTCATTGAGGATCTAACCTTAATGGACGCACCCACCTCCTACTTCAACTTCCTTGTGGACCTCTATTTGATCTCATTTTCAAACTGGCTCCATTATCATCATATATCTCCGAGCCATAAGAAATATCATAATATATAATTTGATGTCATCATCACAACTTGCACTAGTATCTAAACATGCACATACTATTGTTGTTACAATCACAATCATTGCACAACACTATCACAGCCACAACCTGTAATTAATGCCACTACAAACATTATAACCATTGCAACTGTATCATCTATATCAAAGATACTTTAATTTTTGTCACAAAATTCATATGAATCATTGTTGTTGGCTATCATATTGTTGTCCCAAAATTTTCTCCAACTAGTTCATCCTTCTAATCACTTAGACCCTTTCTCAAAAATATTTACATGATGTTTCCAAAATTAGCTCAAATTTCCCATGAACCCTCAAAACAAACACAATATATTTTGGCCATCAAATACGAGTGAGAAGAGAATCACAATCCTCTAGTTACATTCATTTCTTAGCCCTAATTGTGTAGCTTCTTCCAAATTTATTTATGGACAAATAATGCCTCCAAAAACCCATAAAAACTATATAATGAATTAACCATTCTACAAATTCATACTTTCCTACAAAATTTCCACCAATGGTCTTTTAAGCATTGGCCATAATGAAAGTTATGAAAAATAATCCAACTTGATAATTTTTGGAGGTCAAACCCATTGCCTCGGGTTCCCACCAAGATCCAATACTAAATACACTATGTGTGTGACTTGTACAACTTACTCCTATTTTTTTTGTTAATGATGTATTAAACATGGCTTTAAGAAGGTGAGAAACCCCCACCTCTCTTTGGCTACATTGTACTCACCACACTACCACTCATAGTATGACAACTCACAAAGTTATGCCAACTCATGTAACTTGACGTGCTTATATTGGGCCAACTCTATATATTTTTGGAGTATCAACCTTCCAACGTAGCCTAGACATAACTTATGGTGAAAAAACCCTACTATACATTGTCCAGGGTGGATTTTTCTATACTTAGTGTTTATTCCAAAGTTGTTGTATTTTATCATCGGTTCATTTTTTAGCTGTAGTCCAGTTTCTATATTGGGCCTTCATTATATAGTATCATGGGTTTTTCTCTATCACTCTTGACTAGATTCATCGATTCCATATGTGTCAAGCTGAGCTTTGCCAAACATAGAGGGTTGATTGGGCCATCACCAAAGTTGGGACTATGTCAGTTTCCAAAAACGAATCCATTGAGGATGTTGGACCTGCCAACATGTCAAGGGGATCTCCCTGGTAATAAGTCCCAATTAGACCTCAGACAGTTTGGTGTAGGAGTCCCAGCAGTGGGTCATAAGGTAATGCCTTGACCACGATGTCACACAGAGGCAAGTAAGATAATTATATCAATATCAAGAGTGTGACCATTGCAGTGAGTCAAGGAAGGTGAATGAAGGTTCTAACACATGGGGGGTGAGAGAAGTGTGCCCCTTGGCAACCTGTACTAGTACTTAGCTGAGAAGGGAATACACAAGTGAAGATGCATCACAAGCTAGAAAGCAGGTCAGCTGGAAATCCAAAGTGATGGTTAAAGCAACAACACATCTGCAACAAGATTCATATAATTGCATACAAAGCAGTTCATACAAAACTACATAAGTTAAACAACATACACTTCTAAGCAACCGGAATAGTCCAACTACAATAACAACATATGGATGAAAATGTGCTAGCTCTTATTATATAAAGAAGTCTAAGTCCCAATCATACAATACATCCATGTAAACCTGCTAGCCCCAACAGTGGAACATTATAGCCACATCCGCCTACTCCTCCAAAGAGATGAACTAGCTCCGTGTAGTGGAGAAGCCAAGGTGTGTTACAATACTATCCAAGATTTCTCCAAGATAGTCTTATCAGAAGCTTGGCTGACCAAAATCCCATACAATGAGTTATGAGGGACTATTTATAGCAAAGGGTGGCATGGCCCTTGACATTCCTCTTTGTGATTGTTCAACTACCCGCATGACTCTTCACCTACTCTATCACTGTTACATCCACTATTGACACTTGACTTACACTTGACATGACTCAACATTACAATGCACATGTACCCATGTGAAAACAATGGCTTGAGCAAGCCAAACTAGACATCACTCTGACTTAGACAACTATAGAAGTCCAACTGCTCAACATCTTCATGTTGATCAACAGTAACATATTGATGGCAAGCTCTATAGTCTCGAAGAGTGTCTATGTGTTCCACGGTGACATCCGTCTGAAACCTAACCTTTGCCTACATAACATCCGGTTACACTACTCGGGCTCCTCTATCCAACTCATTTGAAAGCATGCACATCATTGTCTTCAATGTGGCTGGACCAACAACATACTTGTGCATGATGTCTCCACTGATAGGAAAGTCCGGGCTAGTGGCGATGCGCATCAACTTGTCGAAGTATGAGTCAAGCTCTAGTTGGACTTGCTTCTTTGTCTTCACTTGGGTGAGAGCCCTGATTGATGGGATCACACACGTGCGCACCACAACATCCATACTCTTGAATAATCGTGCATGGGAGGCTTGTATGCTAGTGATGAATTGTGGGAGCTCTTCATAATTCCATATCTGACTCTGGATATGTGCCTTCAACTTGACGACAATGACCCTCATCATCTTAGGCAAGTGAAGTGGGGCTCCCTTTTACTTCATCATCCATGTTTGCATGTCATCAACAACAACATGCACGTTTGTCAAGATGCGTGCTCTTCTAGCACATCGTTGTTGTCATCCATTGAGATGGACGATTACCTTATGCATAGTACCAAACTTGGAGTAATGCTCGCATAACTGTTTCAAAGACAATACTTCATCTAGTATTTCCTTCTTCAGTTCAGCTCGGGCGGACATTGTCACCAAGCCTCCTCCTTGCTTGGCCGTTTGTAGTTCCTTTGGCATTCGTTCATTCTCAACTACTAGGAAGCGAACACATGAGCTAGTGGCTTCGACATAAACTCTGGCTGCATCGGCCAAGGTAGTTGGATGTTTGAGCACATCAGTCATGATCACTCGTTCTTCAACTTGTTCGGGAGATGTTTGATCCTCTGGAGTTGACACTCTATGAGACTACAAAACTCTATGTTCGGATTCATCAAATGAGATGTTTTGCATCCCTTCTTCCAGCTGATCACCAAGGATATCAGTTCCTCCTTGGTCATTCGAGACTTGCTCCTCTTCTGGATGCATTGAAGCGGGTGAGCCGACCTCTTTGTGGTGAGGCATGAGGTTGGTATCCTGTTCCAACTCCTGCTACTCCATGTCTACATCCAACTGTTGAAGTGTTTGTTCTATCTCATGAGCAAAGTCTTGCCTATGTGATGGTTCACCCTGGTCACTTGATTCCAGCTGTTTAGATGAATAAACTACTTGTACAGGTGTTGCTTCATCTATTTTCACATGTTGTGCCCTCCACTGTATCTGTTGTAGTTGTGCTTCCTTCTCCTATTTGCATAGCTCTTGTTCCTTTCGGAGATGCTCCCTCAGCTCATGCAACTCCCTCTCTGCTTCTTCCATTCTCTTCTTGTCCTTATGTCTTGCGCGATTCGCTTGTCGTGCTGCTACCTATTTGCATATATGGCCATAGCTGCTTTCTCTACAAGTGAATTTTCTCGAAACTTGCAGCTTTACTCCTCCTTCATGCAATCAACAATATTCCTCTTACCTTTGTTGTGCACTAGTATGCTTGCCTCTGCTGCCACTGCTACTATAGTTGTTGCTCTCCATGATGTTACTTCATGCTACTTTGCTAACCATACCACAGCGAAGTCAACCGGTTCATTGGGACTGGAGAAACTATAGCAATATCTCCATCAGTCCTCCTCAACCCAATGACATGCCTCATGGATCCATTTGAACTGAACTCTCATGCAATGATATTTCACAATGCAATGTGGTTCATACGGATTGTAACTTCGAAGGTCGAATGGGTATTTCTTCATTAGTTCTTATTCGACATCCACTTACTTGATACTCCAGATCTCATATAACCCAATCCGCAATAGAACAGCGGGCCAAGGTGCCTTCTTCTTCTGATGCAGTCTAGCTTTCAATCTTGTCGAGATGTGATATGCTACTTCCTACATGACAAGTACGTCCAAAGAAAACTTTGGCAGAACATGTGGAGGCTTCTCTGCACTGAACATTTGGTTGAAAGTGGTGGACGATGAGGCATACCAATCTGCAATGCCTATCAATTCCTCCATTTCTTCCTTTGACATGTAAGGTGGATCCTATTCGAATATCATCTTGTACACAGGGGTGAAAAATTATCGGACAGCCATGTGATTACTCCTTTGAAGCTGCATTAGACAACAACTTGAAATTTGTGTTCGCAGCAGTCTCCGTCAGTGACCATGTCCACTCCAAGCCCAGGAACTCCTGTCGGGCACAGACTGCATCTAGGATGTAGGTGGGCATGTAAATCTCTACATGCATATCTTCAGGTGACTGTCGAGCCTTCATTACTTGTTCCTTTAGCTAATGAGACACTATGCCAGACCAGTTACATGGTTTTCCTTCTCTAGCCAATTAGTGCAGTGCAACCACCCAACTCTGTGGGAAGGTTTTTGTGCTTTCTTAGCCATACAATCGACAAGAAAATATGATCAAGTATTGGTATGCCTTCCTCAATATCTTTGTCTTGTAGATCTGGTTGGGTGTCAAACTGAATCAAGTTGACTCCTTCACCCAATTCTTCATAATGTCTTTGGAGTTAGCACTGTTGTTGGGTAAGCTGAATGGAGTCTCCATGACAGTCATGGGCTCTAACATCTGATAAATCTCATCGTAATCTCATTCCCAAAAGGTTGTAAGCTTCGTCCCACTGGCACTGCTCAAGGTCATCGTCTTAGGATCATTGTGAGAGGTGATTCAGTGTATCATGTCCGCGCATGGGAAGGCAAGATATCTGCATGTAATCTGGTACAAGCCGAACTTGTGAATGTTCATGTACACCTAACGGTCTTTGAGGTGTTCCCAAAAGGTGCCTACAAATGTTTCATTAACATCTTGCCACTTCAATTTGATGTCCTTGTCTAGATACAACTTAGTATATTCATAGATCGGTAGACTAGAGGACACTTGCTCAACTGTTGCTCCAACTGCATTTCCATCAGTGTCCTATGATCCTGTTCTCTTGGAATCCATTGAGATAGATGAACACCTAAAAGATCTGGAGATAAGAAACATGCATGGCAAGAAATCTATCAGTGGAAACAAAGAAAATTCGAGGAATGACACATCACATACCTAGGAAATTGATGGGAAAGATTGCGCAATTTCTTCTGGGAGGCTGGGTGACTAGCTTCCAGAACTACACAAAAGGCAGTCTGGGTTGTCTAGGAGGCAAGACTGACTATTGGCTACTGGGATAGTGCAATGCGCAATTCCAACTGGGAGTGACTGCAGGCCCAGGGACTGCATTGCACAATTTTCTAGGCTAGTAGTCATTGCCCCTCAAAAATGCGCAGAACAGTCCTGGAGGGTAGTGCTAGGTAGAAATGTGCATTTCAAGAGAGGAAGGTAGAGCCTTCCTTCCCAGATTATGCAATGCAATCTCAGTGAAGGCAGATTCCAGGCCAAGGTTGGCTCGACTCACCGATGGGCAACTGAAAGCAAATAAGATAGTGAATGCATCGCGACTCTAAGTGAAAGAATAGGTGATTGATAGTGCATGCAAAACATGAATGAAAGATTTAGAAAACAGATCAACATGCATGTGGGTGAAGTGGTTCGCCGGTTCAGCGAACGTTCATGGAAAACAGTTTCATGCATGCAACAGTAGTGAGATAGCTGCAATAGAGCTAGGAAGAGCTAGTATACATGTAAGCGACAGGAAGCGTTCAAAGAAATCAAGAAAACATCACTCACACAAGGGAATACACAAAAAGCGATGGAAATGCTGAAAAAGACAAGTTAAGGCCACTTACTCGTGAATACATGCGCCTGATGTGTTGAAGAGTCCTAGATGTGATGTGGGATGTCAAAGCTCTAAGATCGATGTGAAAGAATGAGCTCTGATGCATCGAATAAATAAGCTTGGGCTCATGGCGCGCATGCCATAAATCTAGGAAAAAGCGACACTTGGAGGGAAGTTTCTAAAACAACTTTGCATGTAACCTCTGCTACTAAAAATAGCACCTTGAATCATGGGATGCCTTTTGCATGCTGCCTTTTTCTATTCCGGGAAGAGCAAGTCATGCATGCATGCAAGTAAAGTTCCCTTGGTCCCGAGTGGAACTGGTCAACTGGACTTCTCATCCATGCAACTGCCCAACTTCTTGAGAAAAATGCGCATTTCTAGCTGGGAGTTGGACTTACTGCCCAGGAGGTTTGCACAATTTATGGGCAAAGCAGCTGACTTCTGCCTAGACTTGTAAAAATTCTGGGCTGAGCAGCCCTATTGGGGAAATTTGTGCAATTTCTGTTGGGAGTGTTGGCTGGCATAATTGTGCAATTTTGGATCCCAACAGGTTGCCGACGGTATTGAGCAATTTCTGGAGGGAATGATGGATTCCATCCAAAAATGCACAATTTTCTTGAAGAAGCTGCTCAGCCTACAACTGGACCAAGTCTGGGTGAATAGCCTGTGAGGGGAATGCATCAAGATGTGCTTGACAGGCCACCTTTGTGCATGAAAAACATTGATGCTTGTGTACTTGACAAAGCAAGACATGGTGTTGTGAAAGGTTGGTAAGGAGGCTCCTGGTATCACTCAGAATTTTCCTTAGAAGTTATCAGAAGAAGGAAGAAACCGAGGTAACCACAAACTAGTCTTTTAAGTATAGGCTCTAGCCAACCTATGACTCAGAGAGGGCTCTCTCTATATAGTTTAGCTTTGTTTCTTATGGGATTTTAGGCTAGTTCTTAGTGTTCTTTGGGGTTTTGGTTTTGTTTTGAAGGTTGGGTGGTGGAATTCTTAGAGCAGATGGATAGAGCTAGGTCTTCAAGCCATTGGGCTATGGGGTCAACAAATGGATAGCAGGAATGGACCAATTCATTAAAGGGAATGTTCACAAGGCAGGCTAGCAGAGCAAAATGCAAATTTTTAGGCCTAATGGGTGAAGTAATCTAACCAGGGTGAAAGGGCACTCAAGAATCCTTAGACCAGCATCAGAATGGAGAACAGAGGATAATCATGAACAAAGGGCAATTAAGAATCCTTTGCTACAGATCACAGGAAGCCACCTAAACTGAGGAGCAATCAAGAATTCCTTAACTTAGATTCACGAACAGAATATATAATAATGCATAACAGTCAAGACAGAGTGCATTTAAGCAATTTCTGAAATATCATTCCATGTTATAACATTAAGATTTTAGAGGTACATAAAGATTACAAAAAACTTGAAAGAAAACAACATTGAACATGAGAGAATACCTATTTGTATTTCGCTTTACACAAGAATCTTGTAAAATTTCTGATCTTTATTCCTTGATCCAATAATCCAATCCAATCATTGATACAATAGAATTTCTGATTCAAGAGAAAAAGTCTATAGAAATGTATGGAATCCACCCTACATACTTTGAATTGTGAAGTATTTATACAAAAACTTATTACAAGATATCTCAAAACAACTTGAGATTTATTCTAGGAAATACAAATATCTTCTAGCAAGAAGATAGAGACAACTAATGATCTATTTCTTGTTGTCCCTTTAATTATGGTTGTGTTGGCCTTTATGGTTGAGATGTAGCCCTTTATGCTGGCTTATAGTTGTGGCATTTTCACGCCGGAGTCTTCTTTACTTTGATATTTCATCTGATACTCTTTGACCCTGCTACTCTTCGACCCTGTTGTGTTGTCTTTACCTATTTCATCTTGCTGCCTTCATATTTACTGTGTGGTAACTTTTAGTTGTTATTTTATCACAGTAATTCAGTCATAGTTCCCCACCATTTTGCATCTGATAATTTCACATTTATCATCCTCCTGTAAATCTCATTAGCCTTGGTATACTTTGCAAAATTGGGCTTGGTGAGGAACAAATGTTTTAACTAGTGCTCAAGGAAAAACAAGTTCTCAAATGTGTCATATAATACTTTTCCTATTGGCAAGGCTTTAATGGATGAAAAAATGGCTTGATCCTTAGCCAATTTTCTAAGTCTATCCCCATAGTCTGACTCGGTCATGAGTTTGTCATTGATGGCCATAGGACTAGGCAGACCTTTCTCCCTCAAAATATGAAATTTGGCCATGAACCTATCAATGGCTACCTGCATATTGTGGCACTTTTCTTCCAAATTAAGCATAAGGTTCCTTTTGGAAATGACCTTTCTTATTTCTAAAATGGTGGAAGTTTTGTCTTCAATGTTCAGCTCCTGTAGCTCATATCTGTTTTTGCTATTGAGGAAATGGATGAGTCTATTTGCATCCTCAGGCTTATTTCTCAATTCATCCTTCACTTTCTGGATAGCTTCAGTAGCTATCTTTACCAGCTCTTTTTGCTCAAAAATAACTTGGATTGATGGCCAAATATCATTGACAGAGTCAACGATATTGGCCCACAACATTTTCTTGGTTTGTCCCATTGGCTTCTCAAGTGTCAAATCCTTTTCCAGGATTTTGATCCTCTCACCTATTCTCTGGGCCCTTTGTGTTTCCTCTTTCTGCTTGAGTTGGGCAAGTTTGTAGTCAGTTTCCAAACTTGACACCTTTTCCTTCAATCTTTTCATCTCTGTAGCCTGGATAGACATATCTTCCATGGCTTTCACAAGTTCTGCTGCTTTGTCCCCTGGTGCTCCTGCTACTGTAGTAGATTCTGATGTTACTGGCAAGGCTGTTGCAAGTGGAACTGCAGGTGCCAGTGATGCTGCCAGAATAGAAGGAATTGTTGTGGATACTGTGGGAATGACAGTTCTGGAAGTTGTGGCCAAGTCACTTTGCTTTGATTGAATTAAAGTGTCCAACTCCTTCTCTGTCTCCTTGAGTTAATCATTCAACTTCAGGACTAAGTCCATGAGCTCTTCATGCCCTTGATGGCTTTCTAAAACCTCTACTGTTTGTGGATGATGTAGCTAGGATATCTTTAGCTATTTTTTCAGTGCATCTATGTCATCATTCTTCTTTTTAATAAGATGTTCTACAGCTTTTATATCCTTGGGATCATGTCCCAATTCAATTACTAAGTCCTCTAAGGACTTGATCCTGGTATCCTTGGCCTAGGAAGAGGCCTTTTCCAACTGGATTTGTGCAGATAGGTTGTTTATAGAATTCTGTAGTTGGTGGGTGTTTAGTCAATTTCATGATCAGTCCAAAATTAATAAATACCTTCAGAAAAGTGAGCAAATAACTTATTCATTTCATTGATTCAAAATTATTATTATTTTTTTTCTTGACATGTGTCGACTTAGTGATAACACACAATTTGACTTCCTTTTGACCAGGGTCTTTTTCATCGAATTGGACCAAATGAATAGGACACCATCTATGTACTGACATCCCCTAACTTCCCATGTGGCTTGTTTGGCTTGATGACACCTGCAACCTAGAGTTTAACAAAAACAGCTGCAGAAAGTTGAACCAGCTGTAGAAAGTTGAATCAGCTGCGGAAAGTGCTGAAACAGTCAACCATTAGTTTTGAAAAAAAAAATCATTGTCTGCATGTAGGAACTCTGTGAATGGTAGTGGCATATGGAACAAAACAGTTTTAGTGATGGAAATGGAATACCAAAGTACCTACTCTTTTGTTGTTCATTTTTTTTTTAATTCTCTGCACTGTCTGTGTCGAGAAAACCATGCAAATGGCAGTGGTATATATGAAGCAAAACAATTACAGAGATGAAAATGGAATATCAAAGTATTGTGGAAAGAAGACGATGGATATGGAAATGAAACATGGAGGGTATACAAAAAACAAAGTGGCTATATGCATAAAATATGTAAAAAAAAACAGAGTGAGAGTTAACAGAGTGTTGAAGAAGTTTGCTTGAAAAATGAAATATTAGCATCGTGTTCTCCTACTGCCTCAGCACCACACTCAATTTCCTCATCTTCGCCACGTATATCGATTTGGTTGTGAAGAACCCTGTTCAATTAGGATAAGTCACATAATCAGCCGTTAAACAATGTAACAGTGAAGTGCGAGACATGGTAGGAGACGTGGTGGAGTGGAATAATGAAGTATGAGTTAAAAACGAAAAGCATTAAGTCATGAGGCGAGGTGGAGTAAGGTTAAATGCCAGCACATAATTTGATTCCTATTTAGAATTCTCTTCCTCAGGCACGCCGAGTTATATTACAACCTGTTCGTTTAATTGAAAATTATGTTTTTTCACGCGGCAGGAAACAATGCACTCCAAAGAACCGAGGATTTCTCCCAGACTGCCACAAATCTCTCAAAACGGTTTCTGGGTTATCTAATTGACCCTACTGGTGAAAAAACCGATGGGATCGTTTTTTCAAATTTGTCTCCATTTGGCCAAATCATGCGTGTGACGTTTGACGTTTTTCTTTGTTTACATTTTTTTCTGAGTTAATTTTCTTTTTTCTTTTTTACTGTTTTGCACTTTATGAATTTGTTGCATTCGGCTATAAAATTTTTTGAATCAGAGGTAGGAGGATTTGCCAGTGGTAGTATGCATAATGTTGAAACACATAATTTGGTTTTAGCCTTAGGTATTCAAATGAAATTCGTGAAGTGGAATGCTATGTAAAATCGATTTAAAAAAAAAGATTGTTTTCAGGTACAGTCAACAACAAATATGGGGAATGAGCGAATTGCCAATAACGAAGAATTCAAAGAAGTTTGTGAGGCTTACAATGGAGATCATGAGCTCAGCATTTTCTCTGAGTATTGGTGACTGCAGCATGCCTTAAGCTTCTACTTTCAATCTATTTGCATAGTTTATGTAGGCCTCCATAGGTTTCAGATTTTGTTATGATTGAGAAATTTCCTATGTTGGCTTTCCAAAAACGTTCCAAAACCAAAAGCTTCCTATGTGAATAAGATGCACAGTTCAAATGAATGCAAATGGATTGCTTACAAAGGGCTGAGGATGCACCGAAACAAAATCATGAAAAAGCCAAAACATCAAATCAATGTGTATGCAGATTTTTCAGGTTTTTCACATTGGGAAGTTTTTAAAAATTTCCACATAAACTGGATGCCACATACACTCTTTTGAAAGCCACACAAGGAGTTTTCTTTCTTCTTCTTCTTCTTTTTTTTTTTTCTTTTTTTTTTTCTGAAATTGTAAATTTTTATAAGAATGATTAATGATTTTCAATTTCAGGCAGCAAAGACTTCAAGGAAAACATGCTAAAAGCAAGACTTTGACTGAAGTCTTTGACTGAAGTTTTAGACTGATTTTTCATCGATCTGAGCTGGATGACTAGGATAGGATCCATGTCGGGACAATTTTGGAGATGCCCATGTGGTTGGTTTTTTCATTGGACGCCTGAAACTTGCTAAACCTTGAAATCAGCTGTGGAATTCTCAACTAGTTGCGGAAACAGGCTACATTCCGCAGCTAAGTTGCAAAACCTTATTTGAATAGGATACAGTGTTTTGAGGACTACTACAAACCATAACCAGTCAATTTTGGACAATTTGAACCTATTAAAGCAGTTGGGTTTCAAAAAAATATTATTTTTTTATTTATTTATTTTT
>APFE030383068.1:98698-143802 GCA_000404065.3 Pinus taeda | reverse complement strand
ATTTCACCCCTCCCACTCTCTCAGGCTTCATGCTTTAGGGGGCATCTGTTACACAGTAAAATGTCACTGCCATCATGTCAGTCTCCCCACTGTGCCATCAAACCACATTCACCTCACTTATGCTCCCTCATGGCTTAAAAACCCTCTTTGCCTAAGTTAATCGAATCATCGCGTCTGTTTGTTTAATAACCGCACTGACAGGCGGAGGCTAATGTAACTGCTGCGCTGCCAGCGCGGAAGCACACGTGTTTTCCGTGCTGGTCCAATTTCACGGACAGCGCTCCCTCCGCTTGTACTATTGAGCGCTAACCAGACCTCTTCTATAATAGATCTACGATATCAGCGCGCCAGCTCAGTTTCTCACCCGCGCTGACTCTGTTTAGGCGAATTTGTTCTAACAACCAACCTTCCTGAGGACTCCAGGTTTGGTTGTTAGCATTGTTGAGGCTGCCATCCTTTCTCTGGTATGTCTGTTCGACTGATCATCCACTTATCTTGGGGGAAAGCTCATCCTTTACCTATTCATGGAGACTCCTTCTCCTTTATAAGCCTCCTCCATTGCCCATGAGCAGCTAGTTTTGGAAGATATAGACTTGGATTGAGGAATTCTTAGTGCATTAGTGCTGCTCTTTGTAGGCATTTGGTGTGTTGTGTGAGGATTGCTTTTGAGCTTGAGGAAGGTCATGAGTTTGTTGCCTTGTATGTGAGAGAGAGACCTCTTTGACTTGGGAGATCTACTTCAAAGGTGAATACTTGGAAGACATGCTGGCTGGACCCTCTAGAGAAGGACTCAGCGTCAGGACTTCGATTGTACCTTACTCTATTTTCTGATTAATAAAGATAGATGACTACTCTTATGGTTCCATTTCCATTTGTCCTATGAATGATTAATGTAAATTGTATCCTTCCTGACTGATACATAGTTGTTTTTAGTAGATTTTACGCTTGTGTTCGCTCTCTCTTTGCTTGTGCAGGTGTCCGCCCACGAGGATAGTGGAGGACTGTGATCGGCTGGAGCGAAGGAGCGAGAGGATTATCTCTTCGACGAACGTAGTGTTGGAATCCAAGTAGGTTTCTTTTACCCACTTGTTAATTACAACTAGGAACCTGTAGTGTAGCATTGTTTGATTGTTGCTAGACCCCCTTTGGGCTAGTAGGGATTGCCTCTATCCGTAGAGGGGATTTACCTCTCCAACAAGGCCCATAGCCATAGGTAGGGGCTTGCAGTGAAAATTGTAGTACTTAGAAAGACCTTTATAACAAGGTATTGTACGCACCAAATGGAGATAATATGACCAAGTTACGACCCCAGGAAGTTGGTTGCCCAACAAACCCCAACGGGGCCCACAAACTCTTGGTCTTACATCTCTTGGGGTTAGGGTTTTCTCATGTTTTTCAATAATAAATAGGCCCTTGAGCCTCCTTGTAACATAGTTCAGAGGCATGTATCCTCCACATCTCTTCTCAAACGTAAGCTACTATCACCTAAGCTATCATATTTCCATTATGTTTGTAAGCATAGTTTAACATTTTTCTATTAATGAAATGAAGTGTTTTTCTGCTACATCTCTGTGTTTATGATTATATCTATAAGTTGTTCCATTCTTGTTTAAGTTCATATCAACGGTATTAGAGTGGTCTTCTCTTTCTCTGTTTTTATTTGCATGACCCCAATGAGGTCATGGTATAAGGAGTTAGGGATTGATTTGGTTGAACCATTGCAATATCAGCCTCACAATACTCGACGACCTCCCATGGAGAAAGAAAAGAAAGGTGAGGGGGCAGGAGATCCTTTCAAAATGTTGCTCAAGGAAGCTCTCGAGTGACAGAGGGATGTGATGTTTGATAACTTTGCCCAAATCCTTCATCGACTACCCACATGTGATGCATCTTCATCCAACAACCACTATGGAGGCGCCACTCCTTTTAAGGTACAAGTTAAATTCGATATTCCCATATTCAAAGGCCTAATAGATGTAGAAGTCGTATATAAATGGTTAAATATGTTGGAAGGATACTTTTCAATTCATGACATTTCTGATTGGGAAAAGATTACTTTTTCACTTCTCAAAGTCGCCCCAGACGTCAAGGACTGGTGGGAAACCTACTGTGAACAAAAGGACGAGAGTGAACCCTCCCCATTTTTAGCTGCACCCACTTGGAATTCTTTCCCAAATCCTATCAAGGAACAATATTACCCTATCCGAAGTTATGAAGACAAATACATAAAGTGGACCTTGCTACTACAGGGAAGGGACCAAGATGTGCTAGAGTTCACAAATATTTTCCATACCCTTCACACGAAGCTGGGTATCAATGATACTGAGTAGCATTTGGTGCTCAAGTACCATGATTGTTTACACAACTACATCTAGGAAAAGATGGAGTTCCTAGACATTTTCTCACTTGGAATGGCTTATCGATACGCAACCAAGATTGAGCAGAATTTTAAACAAAAGAAGTGGGACTTTGGATCTGCAAATCCAAAACAAGGAAAAGGCACCCATAAACCACAAAATAAAGGACCAAGCCAAGACGGGGCTACCCAGGACAGCCCGCTAAAGCCACAAAAAAAAAAAACACCATGAAGTTGGAGAAGGACATAGGAAAATGGTGTGAGTTCCATAAGAGCTCCACTCACAATATAAGTGAGTGTCGGGTGAGGCAGTCATTGGTGGTTGAGCTAAAGGTTTCTGAATTGGATGCAGGTTCTGACTTTGAATCAAAACCTGATAAGGCAACTGACAAAGGGAAGCAGATCATTGGTGCGGAGCCTAGTGCCACCATGGCCACCACCAAGATCCTAAATATTGAGCCTAAATATCCATAGGAGGTGGAACTCCTCTTCCACTCAGAAATATGGGTGAAGGGTTCTCTACTATAGTTCATTGGCGACAACGGGAGCCAAAAGAACCTCATTTTACCAGAGGTTGTGAAGCAGTTGTGCCCTCAGACTACAACACATCCACATCCATACACCATTGAGTGGCTTCACCAAGGACGAGATCTTCACGTCAGCCAACAGTGTCGCCTTCCCTCAACATCAAGCCCTTCACAGATGAGGTATTGTGTGACACTGCTCCTCTTGAATTTTGTGATGTATTGTTAGGACAACCATACTTGTGGAAGTGATATGTTGTATATGAGTCTAGACCTTGCTCTATGATTATTACTTTGGATAATAAGTTGTACATGATATCAGAGGTAGCCCTGCCAACCGCCATGTCTTTGATCACTACAAATCAATGCAGCAAGATCATTTCCCAAACCAGGAATTTTTTTTTCCTTATGATTCACCCCAAGGGAAAGAAGAAGGTTGTGGCCACGACTTCTAGGTAGGGATCCCCTACACATCAAAAATATATGGAAAATGTCATGGAGGAGTACAGGGATATTTTTGCCTCACCCACCAGGATACCTCTACACTGTTAGGTCAAGCACTCTATTGATCTGACACCGGGAATGCTGCTGCCCAATGGACTGATCTATTGATGCTCTGTTATGAAGAATGATGAGATCAAGAGGTAGATTCAGAAAATATTGTAGAAAGGGCACATCATACCAATACCATCACCTTGTGGGAGCCCGATTGTATTGGTACAGAAGAAGGATGGAACCTAGAGGCTCTGTATTGACTATCAGGTGCTGAACAAGATCACTGTCCATAATATGTACCCAATCCCATAGATCAATGACCTTCTAGACTAGTTCAAAGGGGCAAAATATTTCAGCAAGATTGATTTGAGTCAGGTTATCACGAGGTGCCTATCAAACCCTCCAATGTTTGGAAGACTATCTTCAAATCCAAGGAGGGCCTTTTCGAATGGTTGGTCATGCCATTTGAATTGACAAATTACCTTGCAACCTTCATGGGATTGATGGATGACATCTTGAAACACTTCACCAATGCATTCATGGTGGTATATTTAGATGACATCTTGATCTTCAGCCAGAGTTGGGAAGAGCACCTCCACCATATTTGACAGGTCCTTCAAACCCTACAATAACACAAGATGTGTGATAACTTGGAGAAATGCACCTTTGGCTTGACCCAGGTTCAATATATGGGATACATCATTAATGAGTAGTGTGTACATGTGGACCCATCCAAGATACAATTCATTTGGGATTGCCCAACCCCAAACACTCTAACAGAGCTCCACAACTTTTTGGGTCTTGCTAATTTCTACCATAGGTTCATGTTGGGGTTCTCCCATATCACTTGGCCTTTAAGTCAAGTCACCAAGGGTAGAACGAAAACAAAGTTTTTTTGGTCGAAAACCCAAAAAAAGGTGTTCTCCAAGTTGAAGAATCGCCTCTGTTTTGCACCAGTGCTCACATTACCAAACCTGCAAAAAACATTTGATATTGAGACAGATGCCTCGAACTCTACTATTGGTGTGGTTCTTACTCAGCATGGGCATCCAATGGCTTACCATAGTGGGACACTTTCAGACACAGTTAGAAAGTACCCCACTTACGACAAAGAAATGTATTCCATTGTGTAGGCATTCTGCTAATGGAAGCATTACATTCTGGGAAAAAAATCAGTGATCCACACAGATCAATGACCTCTACAGTTTATACAGGCACAAGGGAAGTTGCAAAATGATCGCCATCAGAAATGGTCCACCTATCTGCAAAATTTCCATTTAAACATTAAGTATAAGAAGGGTAGTACCAATAACATCGTTGATTTCCTCAGTTGACCACCAGTCATGGCGTTGATCACTGTGCTTGACTCCTGTGGGCATGAGACATCAGGGTAGCCACACCTTTACAAGAGTGATCTAGAATTTGATAGCATATACCAGACACTCCTAGAAGGGAAGCAAGTTCCAAATTTTCACCTTCAAGATGCATTTTTGTGCCACCTGATACACACCTTTTTTTCTTCAAGTGAGCATGCCACGATGATTTGGGAGGCACACTATAGTCGGATCGCTGGACATTTCAGAGTAAAGAAAATAGTGGTGGTATTGCAGAAGTATTTTTATTGGCCAAAACTTCGTCAAGATGTTGGGAAGTACATTAGATCTTGCACCTCCTATGTCATTTCCAAACCAACCATCAATAAGCAAGGCTTGTATACTCTACCTACTCCTAGCCGGTCTTGGGAATTTGTCTCCATGGATTACATGTTGGATCTTCCTTCTACTAAGCACAACAATGATTGCGTTTTCGTGGTCATCGATAGATTCTCTAAGATGGCCATCATGGCTTCCGGCAAGAAGAGTATCACAACATATGCCACTGCTAAGCTCTTCCTTGAGCAAGTGTAGGTACACTTTTGGATCCCATAGTCCATTGTCTTAGATTAGGACAACGGATTCTTGAGTTCATTTTGGTCAAGTCTCTAGTCAATGCTGGATAAAAAACTTACTAAGTCCACGAGTTTCCATCCCCAAACTATTGACCAAATAGAGGTTGTCAACATGATGATTGTACACATTTTGCGCATGCACAACTCAAGGAATCCATGAAAGTGGGATGAAAGTCTCCCCTATGTCCAACACAGCTACAATACAGCTCTCCATAGCTCAACATGCCACATCCCCTTTCAGGTAGGGATGGGATTTCAACCAATATGCCCCACTGATGTGGCCATACCTTTTGCAGCAACTCAGGTAGATTCGGCTCATGTTCAGTCTGAAGCTGAAAGGGATAACAACTTCATTGAGCGCATTAAACGCATTCACCAATAGGTCCATGATATATTAGACAGAGCTAATTCTAATTACAAGCAGTGCTATGATCAACATTGAGTGTCGCACAAGTTCCAGGTGGGCAACAAAGTTTGGCTACATTTTCAAAAGGAGCGTTTTGCTGGACCCCACCAGAAGCTTCATCTACTCCAATATGGGCCATACACCATCACCAAGGTCCTCAGTGACAATGCCTTCAAGCTCAGCATCCCAGGTTCTTTGGTCTGCACCCAGTTTTCAATGTAGATCATCTTCGGCCATACTTTCCACCATCGTTGGACACCTCTGAAACTATAGAACATCTCACACCAACAGAGCTCACCATGGACTACATGGAATAGGCCACAATTGATAAGATCATGGACACACAGATCAATAACAGTAACCAATAGAGAATACAATTATATCTAGTTGTCAAAGCAGGCCAACTACTTCATCAAGGCAAGTAGTTCACCAAGGACCATATTCAATATAAATTTCCTCACCTCATGGAGGCTTTTCACACAATGGGGACCATTACTTCCTAAGGGGGGAGGAATGATCCAAGTGGATATTGGTGGCCACCTGTGTATTCCACCTAGACCCCCCAGTCAGTTTCATCTGTTTCCTTGTTCATTTCATCACTTACTATTTTTAGTAGTTTTTCAGGTCTTGAACTTATGGAGAAGTTTTGATCCCCTATACGAAATTTTTTGGGGTCTGCAGCAGGATTTTAGTCATAGATAGGAGCATGCATAGAAGCTTATATTACTCGATGATACCTTTCCAACAAGGTATTATACACGCCAAACGAAGATAATATGACCAAGTTAGGACCCTGGGAAGTTGGTTGCCCAACTAACCCCAACGAGTCCACAAAATCTTGGTGTTCATCTCTTGGGGTTAGGGTTTTGGTCGTTTAAGGTTTTCTCATGTTTTCCAATAATAAATAGGACCTTGAGCCTCATTGTAACACTATTTATAGGCATGTAGCCACCACATCTCTTCTCAAAGATAAGCTACCATCCCCCAAGCTATCTTATTTCCATTCTGTTTGTAATCATAGTTTAGTATTTTTCTATTAATGAAATGAAGAGTTTTTATTTTGCATCTGTGTTTATAATTATATATGTAAGTTTTTGCATTCTTGTTTAAGTATGGATCAACAATTAAGTAGTTAGTCAATTTTAATTGTTATGCATAATTGTTCTTGATGTACTTTTCTTTAAAAGGAGAGAAGAAAAATTGAGGGGCTCAAAGATCTTTCTTCAGATACTTTTGCAAGTGATTTTTGTGTAATGTTCAAGCTATTTTTGGAGATCAAATAAATTTTATCATAGTTGATTCCACTGTATTGATGAGTTACAATATGTGTGCTTTTCTTTTGTAAAATCTCTATTCGTTTTCCTTGTATTCAAAGCATGTGTGTAATAGCAATTGGTTTTCTCTTAAAATAATCATATTTATTTATGTTTCCTTTATGGTTGCAGAGATACCTATGAATTTTATTAGTAAAAACCTTAAACAAGGGTCCATTGCTTTATCGCTCCATTTTCTCCTACATTCCATTTAAGGCTTCAACTAGGGTTTATATATTGGATTATTTATATCTTAGCATATTAAATCATCTTTCTATTATTTTCTTCTCACCACCCTTTATCTTCATAAAAGATGTAAGCATTTATATTTGGCCAACTTTGAGAAGGGCTTCTTTCCTCCAAAAACATAGTTACCATTACATAGTATAAAATTGTCTCTAGGAAAATAATTCAAAGTATTTTAATTAGCTTTGAAACAAATGTCCTAGGCACTGGTTCCCCTTCAGCCAAGAACTACCTCTAAGGTAACCACATGTGTTTTGATTGCTGAGAGTGGTATTACAACGATTGGTTTTGAGGTTTTTTAGTACTAATTCCATGTTTTCTTGTATATATTTTGTGTGATAGTCTTGAAACAAAAATGCGTACTTGGATTGACAATTAATGTGAGAGTCAGATCAGTTGTTCTAAATTAAAGGGGAAATTGATACACCCAACAATGGGAGTGGGGATTTTATTCTAGAATCTAAATATCAAAATAAATTGATGGAGAGGTGCTAAGATCATTCCATCTTTTAGAACCTTACTTCTCCATTAAAGGATCATACTATTTATGATCTGGTCGAAAATTATTTCAACATCCTTTATATTCTCAAAAACATTATCAAATTCCTTCCCCCTGTTTTCTATGGATATCACACAGATTTTGATTTTTTGACCAGATAAATTTCAAGCATTGACATTCCAGTAGGATCAACGTGGTATAATATTGCGAAATATTTCTAAGGATAGACTTGGGCTTGCATTTTGGTCAACTAAGCAGAAATTTCACATTTAGAAGGTGACTTGGTAGTGTATTTACACAAAATTATTTTTTTAATCCAAAATTAGGACACTAGAAGTAAACAAATGTGTCAAATTAAAAGAAAAATCATTTCCCACTAGAATCACTCAAAAATACTCAAGAATGACTGTGATCTGAAAGGCATGATTGTAGATCTCTGAGACAATGATGATTCTTTCACTTTAAGGCTAAAATACCCAAACTACAACACCATTTCTCATTTGAACTGCACGGGATCTGTAATTGTTTTATGTATTTACTAATGCATGAGTTATTATATTGAAATATTTGTGTATATAACCTACACCTAAATTTTTATAGCTAGAAGAGTGAGCTTCTCTATTGCAAGGTGTACATTTACATAATTTTTTGCAATAGAATAAGGCTTGGATCTTCATTTTTGAATGATTTGTTTCTATATTTAATTATTTATTTATAACCTACTTCTCTAATGATAAAAAGATAATGTTGAATATTCCTTGATAAGCTATTGTGGGTTATTTGTGGAAATAGATAAATGTTTACAAGTTACATCTTCTAGATAATATTTAGATCAACAAGTGTGATTTACAGTAAGAAACCTTGAGGAGATTTAGTAGTGGTTTTTGTTGCCTTTCGTTGTTGTCCACTAGTTAGTGAAATGTTGCTTAGTGGGTGAATTTAGTTAAGCCTAAGTCATTTTCCCTTGATTCTTGCAAAGAGGTATTGAGTCCCCTTGTCCTATGGATACCTGAGTAAGGCATTAAGTTTTCCATTCTAGAAGGAGATAAAATCAAGAACTCTATTGTTTCTTTCTCTATATGTGTGCAAACCAGAAAGGGTTCATGACTTCCCTTGTCCCCTAGACAACTAAGTAAGACCTTAAGTCTCTCAGCCCAGGAGGAGCTAGAATTAAAGAGTTCAGTGGTTATTAGTTAGGAGTTTCTCTGTTTCTTGTTAGAATAATGCCACTAGGATCCTTTTGGTAATTTGAGCTCAAGAAACTACGTTTTAGTAGAGATTGAAAGTGATGATATGTCTTGAAGCTGATTGTGTGAGTTATTTTAGATAGAGAGAGTTTGGCTTGTAGGTTCCTGTAGGTTTTATCTTGGCAAAGATTATGTTGTGCATCAAATTTACAAAACCAGATTGACATATTAATTGTTGGGATGTCAAACTATCAAATACTACACCCAGCAATTGTCCTTCAAAAACTGGTCATAGACTTTGGTTAGTCAATATTTTGATTGTTATGATTCTTCTAGGGATTTTTTTATTACTTTAATGGATGCTCTTTTACTAAGCTCTAATACCATGTTGAATTTTCTATAATAGAAATTGATATTCTAATCGAATAATTACATCCTAATGATTCATCAATCAATTTATCTTATGCCACATATATCATTGAGAAATTATACATAGAAAATCTCAACAATAATGCAACAATAAGAGTAGGATCATAAAGAGATAGCCATGCACAATAGATACAACAAATTTACCTTGAAACTAAGTTTTATCAGAGATTGAAAGTGATGATATGCTTTGAAGTTGATTGTGTGAGTTGTTTTAGATAGATAGAGTTTGGTTTGTAGGTTCCTGTTGGATTTGTCTTGGCAAATATTGTGTTGTGACTCGAATTTTACGAAGCCTGAATTGACATATTAAGTGTTGGGATATCAAACTATCAAATACTACACCCAATAATTGTCCTTCAAAGCCTGGTCATAGACTTTGGTTAGTCAATCTTTTGACTGTTATGATTCTTCTAGGGGTTATTTTCTTACTTCAATGAATGCTCTTTTACTAAGCTCTAATACCACGTAGAATTTCTATAATAGAAACCAATATTCTAATCCCATAATTACTTCCTAATGATTCAACAATTAATTTATCTTAAGCCACATATATCATTGAGAAATTATACATAGAAAATATCAAAAATAATTCAATGATAACAATAGGATCATAAAGAGACAATGATGCACAATAGAGAAAATAAATTTATCTTAGGAAAACCCAACCTTGGGAAAAAGCCAACAATTCTTTCTTCTTAGGAGAAATTGTTCTTCAGTAATACTTACAATTTCAAAAAAGGTATTATAGGAATTTGTGCCAAAATTAGGCCAAAGCTACCAGTCAAACTTGGTCAATATATTAGCTAGCCAAAGCTGGTCAAACCCTCAAAATAATCTCTTCTAGTAAATTTTCGGCATAATCAAATAGTCTCCTACATGAAACTTTGTGTTTGTTTTTAACCCTTGTGGTCAAATTCGTGGTCAACCCTATGGTCAAACACAATCAAACAATTCTTCTTCCTACACTTATAAACTCCATATTTTTTGGCCAAAAAATATCTTGATTCTCAGTCAAAATGAGGCATGTTAGATTCAACAAAATGAGTAGGCAAAAATTGGGCAAATCCAACTTCAATATTTGGTCAATTTTTATATTTCCTCTCTCTCCTTTGCACGTGTAACACCCTCCGAGGTAAATGTGCATATAAATAGCATAATAGGAAGAGAAATACAATAAACATATCAGCCATCAAAATCAATATATATATATATATATATAATATATATTATATATATATTATATATAATATATATATAATATATATATATTTATATATATATATATATATATATATATATCAGTGCTGCATTTTCACATGAAAATCAAGTGAATGAATTTTTTCATTTATAAATGCAATGAACTAGCCAGTGATGGGACTACCATGTTCCACCCGACCATAGATTGGCTGATCCAAGTCTCTCTTCAGCCAATCACCCCCATGCCATATTCCAAGCATGAATGTGAGACTCATAGAACACATCAAAAAACACTAATAAATGTGGATGTTGTTATCACTTAAGAAGCAATTTCTAAATTGTTCACATCAGTTTGACTGTGAGGGTTAGGTGTTAGTCTGAGTTCAGTGTTTCCATGTTTAATTTAGTGTCTAAGTCTTAGGAGTCTTGGTAGTATGGTTAAATAAAGGTCAATAGTCCATTCTCATTCACCACTGGTCCCATAACTTACAAAGATTCCCTGTATCAAGCTTGTTTTAAAGGTTCTTATGTGTTACGAAATGATTTAGGTGTTTTCGTAGCACAAACATAGTTTAGGTGTTTTCGTAGTGCATAACCCATATTTTACATTGGCTGCGCTATGAAATCAGAGATTCGTGCGGATCCATAGCAAATCTTTCTCAGCTGTCATATCTATCAAAATCCGTTATGTTTGCATCATCAACTGTCAGCTTGTACACTTCGCCTATCATGTCCAACCACTTATCCTCATCATTAGAGTTGTTAGGTACCTTGGTACGCTCGAGTTGCAAGTTTCAAGAAGAGCCAAGTATTCACAGTCATAATTATGATTGCATTCATTGCATGAGGAAAAAGTCGGCAAATGTTCAATTTGAATTCCTTGAACATCAAGCGAGGCAGTGATCAAAGGTTGAGATAGTGCCAGTCTTTCAAATTTTCATTACGCTGGAATCTCATGGAGGGGTCTACAGAAAGAAAGGAACACAGGTCAAGCAGATGTTTGAGGAGTGAACCTGAAGTTTTAGACATTATCTTGAAGAACAGAGAAGTTGAACATGCATTCAAGCAGGTTGGCTGTTGGAATTTTTGCAAGAAACTTCAAGGAGGTCATGCGCAAATCACCAAGGAATTTGCCTTGAATTTCACAGGACTAAATTCAAAATTTGGGGTGCTTGAATTGCAAATCTCACCAGAGGTAATCTCCACAATCACTGAGATTCCAAGGGGACAAGAAAGATGGTTTAAAAATTTCAAATTTGATATGACCCCCTGCAAAGAATTTATAAATCAGAAGTTCATTGACTCAGATTTAAACAAGTATATGCCCAGAAATTTTGTCAAGGACTCATATGCCAATTTACTTACCTGCATACAGAGGTACTTTACCTGTGAGGGGAGATATCATAAGGTCTATTCATATCACTTCAAGCTTCTATTGCATTTCACAGGAAGGATATCTCTTGATTTACCTTTCTACTTGTTTCGTAGCCTAGGAAAAATGTGCGAAAAGGTTCAACTAAAGAAAGAAGCTTGTGAGACCTCATTGTTTCACCATAGCTTAGTCAAGTTGATCGTTTTGCATGAGCTCCAAAGAATAGACAGGGACTGGTCCACATTCATATTTATGTCTGGCTTCAAGAATGAAACTGGCCTCAGTCCTCAAGCTATGAAAAAATCTCCACCAGCAACTGGTCATCATGCAGAAACAAGATCCAGGAGATTTGTAAAATTGAAGGCTAGGAAACAAGTAAAGGAGCCCGCCAGATCAATGGTTATCCAAGACACGCCCCAACAGTCCCTGAAAGAGAAAACTCAGATCAAGGAAGGTGTACATGAATCATATACAGGTGAAGTAGTTCATAGGAGAATGACTAGGAGCTAGTTAACTAAAGAAAAAAGTAAGACAATGATTACTGAGGAAAGCCCGGTTTCAAAGGGAAACCTGAATGACTTACTGCAAGCTATTGATATTGAAGAATCTCCCCTAGTTCAAGCAGATTTGATAAAATCAGGTAAAGACAAGACCAAAAATATCAAAGCCTCGAAAAAGCTCAAGTTTGATGATCAGGTTTCTAAATTTGTCTTTAAGCCAAGAAGACCTGTGACGAGGTATTTCAAACAGGTACAAGAGATGCTTCCAGAAGCAGGTGAAACATAGGAGATTAAAAAAACTCATGAAAGACCTGTGACTTCATTAGAAACATTGTCGCAACTACATAAAGAAGATAGAAATAAGACAATTATCCCTCAAGAGGAATATAGCGTTGAAGAGCTGAAAAAGAAGTTGAGGTTAGCAAATCTCGAAATTGCTAGATTGAAAAAAGCCTCAAGGAAACATGCAATCAAGGAAGCTCATTTTAATAAAATGGAGGCTCAGTGGAAAGACAAAACATTTTTAATACCCGAGGTGGTCGACTGTAATGCCCAATACTATACCTGGACAGTTCTTGCATTAAAGGAAGAAGAATTCATTAGAAAAGTTAATACAAACCTGAGAATTGGGATCAGAGTCATGAAAAGGAAAATTGAGGATTTGAAGATCCAGCTAAGCAAGCGGGAAATATTTCCTTAGCTAAGGAAAATAACATAGCAGGTAAGGGTAAGTCCCAAATTTTGATGATTTACCGTGTTCAGTTTTGAATAACGTTAGGGTAGCTGAAAAGGACATTTCAATATAAAGAGACTCAAGATACTCAAATTTTGGCTTAAAGCTGTGTTTTTGTGATTACACAGCATTTTCGTAGCGCGCTACGAAACTGCTGTAGATGATGCCTAATGCACCGTAGTTTCGTAGCGCGCTACGAAACTACTGTAGATGCATAATTAAACTTAGTTGACCAATTTTGAGTGATCGAGGGGAAATTAGGGAGTTTCAGAAAAAGATCATTTACAATATGCAAGCAATTAGCAATGGCAAAACAAGCAAGCAATGTGAGCTCTAAGCTTTTTGTTATACAAATGATCACCGCTAGTATTGTCCATGACTTTCCAAACAGCTTTGAAGAGGTTTTTTCGTCACACAAGTATATGGGAAAGGTTTACAACACATGAAGAACGTGGCACTCCAATATATTTTTGGGTAATTAAAGAAGAACGACATCATTAATTGGTTTCGAATATCCTTGAGGAAACCAAAAGCAGAAAAACAGGGGCAGTTTCGTACTTCTTAGCAGCAATAAAGGGATAAGACATTAAAGACTAGTAAGGAGCTTCAAACATCCACCACAGATAAATTGAAGGAGACCACTTGTCAGAGAATGAGTTTTGATTGTAATAAATACTATCACCAACATGATGTGGAGTTAGACTCCTAACCGTATTAGGTTTCTAGAACTTCGAGTTAGCAGTTAGTGGTATTTAATAGTTAGTTTAAAGTGTTAATAGGTGTCATAATAAGATGAATTCAAGTTCCCCTCATGCTAGAGGAGGAATCTCAATTATGTAGAGAGCTCTATATATAGCAGAACATCTGATGTACAAAGGGTTGAAAAATTATTGAGAAAAGCTCTTATATTGTGCTTTGTGTAAAAGACTCTGTTTTCTAGTAATACAATATTGGCCTTGCTTCTCAGGAATCAGAAGGAATTCGATGTTCTGAATGTCTTGTGTTGTCTTCTTCCTATTATCTACAGTGTTATGATGTGTGATCACTTAGAAATCACTAATAGTGCTCTAATTTCCTGCATACATTTGTAAACTGTGTTGGTCCTTTATGTGTTTGGTGTGTTCTACATATGTTGGATTCTGAATGCCCTGACTTCTATGCAAAGCTAACTTTACTGTCAATACTGAAGCATATCTGACTCCATAAGCCCAATGGATAATTTCTAATTGTATTTCAACCTCTTATACTTGTTCATTTTGTTTCATAGAGTTAGCCATCTTATTCATTATCCAAATTTTTAATCTTATGAGGGAGCCCTCTCAGGTTGGGGAGGCTAAGCCTCAACCTAAAGTAGGTTTGAAATAGTTACTTAAGATCTACCTAATCACAGCAGCCTATCAGGGTTTGATTTTGAGATAACATATGCCACCGGAGTTCTTCGCCTACATCATGAGGAATTTGAGTGCCTCCTAGTGTCTCAGGCTTTACTGTGCATCCGCAGTCTGATCCAGGGATCACTAGGCCCTACACTGAGACATACTCTCCAGGCTTTACCATGCATTCCATCCTAGAATCACTAGGCCCAACAGAGAGAAAATTCACCTCTTGGCTTTACCATAGATCCTACCATTCACCAGCAAGGATTCCTAGGCCCATCGAGGCACACAATTTGGCTTTATTTCAACCCACAGTTCGGTTCAAGGGTTACTAGGCCAGTAGATTCGTGCAACTTCAGTCTGGTTTAGGGACCACTGCCACCATGTGTTTGTGAATTCGGAGATCCACACCACTCAGATTCGAATCCAATCCGGCCACCCCCCCACAAAATGCATGAGAGAACCCATCTCATCAAAGCTATTAGGAAATGGCAAGCCTAGGCTGAGAATATTGTCACACCTGGAAAAACCCATGCCATGGTAGAAAAGAAAGACATGCAATCCCATGCATTCCAAACCTAGCAAGGAAAATACACATGCAATCCCATGCATGCAAAACCTAGCAAGGAAAATACACATGCAAGTTGATACTTGCAATGAAGCCTGTTTTATCCGCTTGATCCTAACTTTCCCTACTTGATCCTTACTTCCTCTTGCCTTCTTTGCTTTTCTTGCTCCAATGCTGAAGTGCTCCAAAAAAAATCTAAGTGTCCAAGAGTATGAGAGAGAGAGAGAATAATGAGAGTGCTCCAAAACTGAACTAACCAAGTCTTGCCCACTGATCCTCAAAAGCCTTTTTATTAATGAGGCCTCTATTTTCTTCATTTTCTATTAATTTCCTTCATTTTCCTCCTCATATGAAACCTGTGACCTTTTACCTTCCTTTTCTCTCAATTTCCATTATTTTCATAAATAAATGTGCCAAAATACCTCTTTGCCTCTTTAATGCCTTAGCCATTTCCTTTGCCAATTTCCTTAGCCATAAACAACCAAATGAACACCCCCTAGAATGTCTTGCCCAACATTCAACTTGGAATATGTGTCCCATCATCCATGGTATTTATATATTTTTACATGGAATTTTCACCAGGGCTGTTACAGAACCCTCCCCCTTGGGGGAGCACCGTCCTCGGTGTTCAATGACACCTATAACCAACATGACTACTGAAAACAAAACATAATATCCATGGAGCTTCATAAAATAACTTGTTGTAGTATTTACAATGAAAGATCTGCTCAAAATCAAAAAGTCGTGACAACATGAAAACATACCGCATATTGGAGCTTTATACATAGCTCATTACGGTATTTACAATAACCACATATACACATATTCATATATGCACATTTTCTCAACCAACAAATAAAATAATATGAATCTGCAACAAGGGAATCTAGAGGCTCACACCTCCACCCTCAAAATAATACTAGGATCCACCTCCTTCCGAGAAAGTCTAGAATCCACTACAAATTCAAATTTGCATCCAATGTCTAGCACTATATTCCCATGCCACTTGTCCTCTCAGTGAACAGTTACCGGCTCATCGTTCCAGGGTGCACTCCCAATGTACATCTGATTCCATATGGCAATGCTAATGACCAAAACAAATGCAACTGTGACCTTCCCTTCTCTGCTACACAGTCCCTCAGGAATCTAGTCACCCCTTCTGTGTAGTCACTCACCTTCCAAGTTCTACTGGAACCCCCATCCCGGGAAGTCCATCCCTTGGAAAGGTTTCCTCGCATTAGAAGATTCAAAGACCAAGGCATATACCTACCTCAAAACGACCATACTAGTCATAGCATGCTCATGGCAATCAATTGACACTATTGGGTACCAGTGTCCCACAATGGCCCTGCTCCTAACGTGCTTTACCAACACACTGCTGCATGTTTTAACTCCTTTGTTGTTGCTACTAATTCTTGCAGTTGATTTCGATTGCTCAACTGGGAATGTTCATGCTTCTTGTACCAAGAACATAACTTCAATTAGATTTAGAATGAAGTGAAATAAATTCAAATCATACCTCATTGGTAGTTCGTCAATAAGGTACATTTTCAATCATGTTCACCTCCTGTCACAACAATTCAAACTAGCATACTTGACCAAATCAACATATATAAAGATATCACATTAGGTTAGCTCAAAACACAACCATCATAGATCAAAATCATAGATCATAAACCAGAATCATAATTCACATGTAATCATCATATACCAGAATCATAAGTCACATGCATAATAAAATTGAAATAAAATACTGATACTTATCCTTTCATCAATCCTTAGCTTCTACCTTCGTCTTTATTCCATATGCACTTCGGCTTGATTTCTACACCCGGCAAACACCCAGTGCCTTCTCCTCAACCATGTGCATAGACACATAGTGTGCATCACACACATACATCTACACCTTACACATAACACCATGCAATACATGCACCTACACCTGACATACAACACATACACCTACATCCAGTGTATACAATACAATGCATCCATCTATACCCTATTTGAAATACCACCCAATTCATGTACCTACATAGAGTACCACACGACAAGTACACATGTCACAATACCATGACTACATGATGGACATACATAATACCACATGCCCTCAACACAACATGCATGACATGCACAAAATACCACACGTGCACCAATACCATATGTACAACATGTACATAGTACCATCAGTACACTACACCACCTGCACAACGTGTGCACAAAATCACATGTACACGGCGTGACCTACACAACGCCAAATGTACACTACACCATTGTACCATGTGTACACAATATCACATGTACATAGTACCACATGCACGATGTGTACGAAACACCATATTACATAGCATCACATGCACGACATGTACACAACACCGCATGCTCATAACACCTTATGTACAACATGTACATAGCATGATATGCTCACATCACCACTTATACAATCATGCACACAATACCATATGTACATAGCACCATATATACAACATGCACGCAACACCACATATACATAGCACTACATATCCAACATGTACATAGCATCATCCATACACAACACTGCATATCCAACATGCACAGAGCACCATATGCACACACACTGCATATACATCATGAAGATAGTACAATATGTGTACAACACCCCATATGAAATATTCACACAACCAATTTGTACCATCCTATACATAACATTGCATAAATAACAAGTACACATGTTATATATATGCAACACCACAATTGCACATATCATAGATGCAACATATACAACATATGCACAACAACAATAGTGCACATCAAAAACCACATTGTTCTTACCAAGAAACCTTGCTTCTAGTGTCTTATCCATGCTCACCCTAGCATGCCGCAGACCACACTGCTTTAACTTTGTTGATGTATCCTTAAACATTATCTGTCATAACATAAACATAGGCATAATACAAGCATACAATACCAAATCATATCCACATGATATTGACCTCGTATATTTGTTGTGACTACTCTTCCCAATTGATTCCTTGTAAGACCAGGAACCTCTTCATGTCGTTCTCCTGCATAAGCAATCATTCCTCTACAAGAATGATCCCTAAAAACCCTATTAGATAGTAACATAGATACATGGATACATACAAACATATATAAACATTAGCATAAAACAATCATTATCCCATTAGACAACGACATACATTCATACATGTATACATATATAAACTTCAACATAATCATGATCATATAATAATTACCAGATAGCATAAGGTCTAGGTTAAGAGAACTTCGTTATTTATGCACAAGCATTGAGAGCAACAGTTCCCAACATAGCCAAAGCATATGACACCTCTGATCCATTTACTTTACCTTTTCTAGTTACCTTTCTTTTGTTTGCACTACTACTTTCCATTTACCACAATCAACCCAACCAGTCTAAGCGATTGTCATAGTCTTACCTTCCGCTATGCTTACTCATGCACAAAGCTTCATCTGGGTCTTATATCATTAGTTGGGTACCACACCTCTCTCCCAATTTCCATCAAATTTCCTCTTTCCCAACTAATTCCCAAGACTAAAAACAATAAAAGGCAAGACAAGAAAAAAACCAAGAAGAAGACCATGAAAGCCCATAATGATATGACATTACAACAAAGTGGCAAAGCCTTGCACTAGACATAAACAAAACCGCAAATCAGGCTCAAAAGACCAAAAGCACAAGACTGACACCACGAATCAATCCCCATGGTACCCAAGGAAAGCTCAACCTAACCCATCTTCAAGATTTCATGGCAACCTCTCTTGCCATGCAACTCCCTGCATCATGCTCACACATGTCAACCACATGTTCCAAATATCAAGACAATCATATTTATCAATTTGAAATCAACTTTTACAAACAATCATGTCATAATCCATAGTCATCAGTCATAATACTACAATTATCACCTACTATACTCAAGTACATATCAACTGTCTCAACACATATATTTTAGTACAATCATATTAAAACAAGATCATTTGAACACATACTCATTTTATGCAATTCATCAAACATTCAAACTAACTTGCAAACATACAATGTTAAATAAATCAATTAGATGACATAATAGGCACCAACACTTAAATATAAAATAGACGACATAATCAACTATGAAACACCAAATATAATACATAAGCAAACTCATACCTTAGTGCACCTCAGGGCAGGCTATCTTGTTTGCATAGTCAATCTAGTTAGTGAGACATAACTTTACAACATGTCAAATCAAGCACTCATAAGATCATGATATCCATAACAATATCTAACTAACATGTTCACATCATAAACTCATACACAATTATCATTCACACATATGAAAAGTCAATCTAGATTAGTATGACACCATCTCACAAATATGTCGATTCATACCTAAATATCACAACCATAACCATTTGCATAGGTTAAACCAAGTTAGCACAATACATATAACATCAAGATCTTCAAGGCAATGAAAATAACCATCACGCATATGACCAATCCAAATTACGGCATCAAGATCTCAATGAAATAAATCTAATCATCAAGTTAATAGCATATAACAACAATAAGCTCTATATCATGCTCATCAACAACATAAAACTGAATCGTCAAGTTAATTGTCATATAAAAATCAACAAGTTAACCTATAACATACTCATCAACAACATATAGCATAATCATTAGGTTATTTAATATAAAACAACAATATCAATGCATACAACTACATGTTACTATCATTCTTGACTATCCAACACATGTGCATATAACTACACTAATCAACCAACAACTATCATGAATGTAATGATAACATCAAAAGACATGCACATAAAACTAATGCATATAAAAATCCTTAACTTACATACCTGCATGCTCAAATGCAATACCAATATGATGATTTTCCCTTGCCTCGAGGTCCAATGCTGCAACTTCACTTTGATGATCTGCATCTCTTGCTTTATCTCAACCAACTCATTAGCATCATAACAACCAATAGCACCATGATGACCTAAATTGCATACAATGACTTCACAACGCATGTTTTACCTACTATACATGCATAATCATAACCAAGACCATACATGCATAACAACTGCATATACACACATAAAATATGAGTACCGAACCATGTACACATCATTCTAGCTAGAGTCCAGTCATCAATGCATGACCATATCAAGTACACAAACCATGACCTCATGCATGACAACAACCATTACTCCATTGTACGCATTCCCACATGCAACCAATAGTAAGCATAAGTAATGCTAAATCAACTACACATATTCATAAATGCATGTAGTCAAACATAAGTGATCAATTCTTGTAATCAACCTACAAGACTGATACATGTAATCAAAATATTCAAAAAAGTAACCTAACATACAAGAATGTAAGTAGGTATCATGAAATCAACATGTAAGCGACATATAATTCATACATAGTCAATCACATGTTCTAAAAATGAAGACATTGTGTCTATTAATTTGAAATCAACATTCAACAATATAACAAGCTATAAGCATACCCTCTTACTATCCATGGTCCACACTAAAGTAGAAGGAGGAAGCTACTATAATGGCCTGATCTCCAATGTCCAATTATGGAAATGGAATTTACAAAGCTCTACTAAATTTAACCACACTTGAAAAGAAATTTATTTTTATTTCTCATACATTTTTTATGAGATTAAGTCAAAACATTGCACTTATTCTACTTGTAACATAATAACTAAGAACATGCCACTTTTCCATTTCCTTACATGCAACTTTTCAAATTCCTTGCATGCAACCTTTCAAATTCCCTACATGCAAATCTTCAAATATTTTCATGGAAATAGGCATAGATCAGCTACATCCATATTATCATACCACAATACTATCCCATCTAAAAAACTCATTTCCTTAAAACAATTACCGTACTTTTACATTTTCTTCAAACAACTACTATACTATTACATTTGCATGTAAGAATTTCTTCAAACAATTTACATGCAAACTACTATAGCAAGGTATTGGCATACAAGTAAGAAGAAATATTATTACACATCAATACTATCCCCAACCACAAACAACATACTCATTGGTGCATTTTATCAAGCAGTTTGTATGCAATTAATCATTGAACCATTTAAGCATTTCATCAAACACTTTGCATGCAAACTAATATAGTGAATGATTCAATGCATATATCCTAAACTGTAGTAGTACAAGTTATGGAAACTAACCCATATGATCAGTGGTAGTTTCCCTCACTATGGTTCAAGTTTCAACTTCTTATATTATAGATTAAAGGTTATAACAAAATACCCACACAATCCTATTTGGTGCACAATTCTAGGAGTATCCAGAAATCGCGATTTACACTGGTCATATCTCCTAAAATATAGCGAATGAATATCTTAAATTTTTATCACAATATCCGTTGGATTTACCCTCATTGTGGAAACAATTTCAGCTCCTGAGAGTGCCCAGAAGAGAAGTTATAACGAAAATGACAGCATGACCTGTTTGAGGCCTAATTTTAGGAACATTCAGAAGGCTCGACTCCCTATACTCATATCTCCTAAAATATTGCGACACAATATCTGAAATTTCTACCACATAATCAATGGTATGTTGTCTCAATGTGGACAAATTTTCAGCTTCTGAAAGCCTACAAAAGAAAAGTTATTGTAGAAATACCAACGTGACCTGTTTAAAGGTGCATTTAGGAAGGTCATCTTCCTTGGATCATAATTCCTAAAGTATTGTGAACCAATATTTGAAATTTTTACCACATTATCAGTGGGATCTACCTTCATTATGGACAAATTTTTTACTTCTAATATTCCAGAGAAGAAAATTTATAACAGATATGATAGAAAGGTCTAAAAATTAACCTTTGTTCTTCATTTTACCTATGATAGAGCCCATCCAGTCCAAGTGTTTGAACCATGCTCTGATACCACTTGTAACACCCTTCGAGGTAAATGTGTATATAAACAACATAATAGGAACAGAAATACAATAAACATATCAGCCATCAAAATCCATATATATATATATATATATACATTTTCACATGAAAATCAAGGGAATGATTTTTTTCATTAATAAATGCAATGAACCAACTGGTGATGGGACTACCACATTCCACCCGACCATATATTGGTTGATTCAAGTCTCTCTTCAGCCAATCACCCCCGTGCCATGTTCTAAGCATGAATGTGGGACTCATAGAACACATCAAAAAACACCAATCAATGTGGATGCCATCAGAGTTCTCCGTCTACACTGTGAGGAATTTGAGTGCCTCCTAGTCTCTCAGGCTTTACCATGCATCTGTAGTTTAATCGAGGGATAAATAGGCCCTACATCGAGACATACTCTCCAGGCTTTATCCCGCATTCCATCCCAGAAGCAATAGGCCCAATGGAGAGAAAATACACCTCTTAGCTTTACCATATATCCCGCCATTCATCGACAAGGATTCCTAGGTCCACCAAGGCACACAATCTGACTTTACTGCAACCCACAATTTGGTTCACGGGTTACTAGGCTAGTGGCTTCATGCATCCTCAGTCTAGTTCAGGGACCACTACCACCATGTTCTTGTGAATTTATAGATCCACCCCACTCAACTTCGAATCCAATCCGGCCAGCCCCCCACAAAACGCATGAGAGAACCCATCTCATTAAAGTTATCAGGAAATGGAAAGGCTAGGCTGAAAATCCCATGCCATGGTAGAAACGAAGCACATGCAATCTCATGCATTCCAAATCTAGCAAGGAAAATACACATGCAATCCCATGCATGCCAAATCTAGCAAGGAAAATACACATGAAATCCCATGCATGCCAAAACTAGCAAGGAAAATACACATGCAAGTTGATACCTGCAATGAAGCCTATTGTAGCCACATGATCCTGCCTTTCCCTATTTGATCCTTACTTTTTCTTGCCTTCTTTGCTTTTCTTGCTCCAATGCCAAAGTGCCCCAAGAAAAATCTAAGTGTCCAAGAGTATGAGAGAGAGAGAATAATAAGAGAGCTCCAAAACTAAACTGACCAAGTCTTACCCACTGATCCTCGAAAGCCTTTTTATTAATGAGGACTCTATTTACTTCCTTTTCCATTAGTTTCCTTCATTTTCCTCCTCACATGCAACTTGTGATCTTTTACTTTCCTTTTCTCCCAATTTCCATTATTTTCATAAATAAATATGCCAAAATACCTCTTTTTCTCTTTAATGCCTTAGCCATTGCCTTTGCCAATTTCCTTAGCCATAAACAACCAAATGAACACCCCCTAGGATGTCTTGCCCAACATTCAACTTGGAATATGTGTCCCATCATCCATGATATTTATATATTTTTACATGGAATTTTCACCAAGGCTGTTACAACATGTGTGGATCAAAACAAAATATGTTGATGTGATGTCTAAATTGGTCAAAATGGAGGAGGACATCTTGTATTTATGCTAGACAAATGGGGTGGACTTTGACCAAGGGTCACACCCATTCATTTGTGGGGCTAACTTGACTTTTGGGGCCTACATGAAGCCCAAAATAATAATTTTAATTTTTCATTTTGTACAATTTTCTTTAGCTGAGTTTAGAGGCCTTTTGGCATGTGGGAATACCTCCTGATCCTACAAAAAATCAACACACACACACACACAGGATGCAAATGGTACAATTATAATAAAATAGGACCATGAAAGTTTCTAGCCTACATAAAAAGATAACAATAGAACTGCAATCACTCCATATCTATGGACTAATAAGGGGTTTTATGGTTAATAAGGGAATTACATAGGGCTTAACAACATTTTTCCTAGGAAACCTCTTCCTTATCCTCCCTTTCCATGGACCACTTCCACCTAATAGAAGATTCTCGAGAAAAATTAGAAAATAATTTAAATAAATGTGTGTTAGATAACTTTCTTAGGCCAATTTATGTGTTTTATATTTAAATCAAATATATATTTGTTGAAGAGGCGATATTCAAATTTTTATCCATTTTACTTTAGAGATGCTCCTTATCTTTTTTTTTTTTTTTTAAATCCGATTGTTGTTACTCCTTTTTCCTAACTATTATTGTACTAGTCGGGGAACATTCTCTTATGGCTAGGGATGAGTTGGTTACAATTATTGTTGTGGAGTTTTAGTCAAATGTGTATAAGGAGTACTCGAGTGTTTCTTAGTTGGTTTCTTTGTCCTATTAGTATGGTTTTGAACTGATATTGTCTAGTGGAGACTTAGTGAGAATATCAAACTAAATTCTCTCTAAATAAACATGTTCTTCGACCCACTCTCCTGCTTCAATGTTCTTTTATTCCTGTACTTGGGTGTTTAGGTGTGGAGGAGACTTTCTGGTGAAATCAATCTAGATCGAATTTGATTTCTTGGTCCTTGGATTTTTTGTCCTGGAAGATTTACAAGTGCCACCCACTATAGTTGTTTGACAATATTTTCCTCTCGTTGAGCTTCCCTTTCCTCTCTTTCTTGCTCCTGCATCATCCTTTGTTTTATTGTGCCTATGAAGATGGTTACATCATGTCCCAACGCTTCAAGGATTTGAAGTTCAACTGAGGAATCTATAATCATATTCTTTTATCTTTTCTATCTTATGTCTGATTACCCCTTTCATGTTATTTCTTCTAGCACCTCTTATGATATTTCATCAAGTTTCTTATTTTATTGGGGTTTTCCAAAGAGATATTCTAGAGTACCACTACCTAATAGATTCCATAGTCCTACTCCTAGAAATATTGTGGGGTTTCCTCAGCTGGATTGTTTTGTGCTATATTTTTACTTGGTGATGCTCCTAGGATTTTTGGATTGACTTTGAATGCATAAGTGTATAATTCCTCCTCCCCATATCCTTCTAGTTATATATTAGGTAATGGGCTTATTATTTATTCATTAGGATGGAGGATTCCTTCTATTATGTGAATCGCTATGTTTTATTATAAGCTCAACTCCTTAAAAATGGCTAGTGCAACCAAATGGTAAACTAGCTCCTTAGGTTTCACTTAGCCAATGTTCATGAAACAAATCATCGTCATGTCCAAATTCAATTGAATATCAGATGATGTAGGTAAGGCCCCATGTATATGTTGTGTAAATTTTCATTTATGAGAAACATTTTTGAGATTTTCCACCCAATTCCTAAAAATTTCTTAGGGAAGAATAGATTCCATTTTCCCTGACCAGTTTTTGGAAAAGCACTTATGATTCTTCATTGTAGGAACTGTTCATCTTTTTGGGTGTTTTTTATATGCTTTCCATGACTAGCCTCACACACGACCAATTACCCATTCATTGCATTGGACATAGTGGGGGGTCACAAGGGCGGAAATAGACCCCCCTATTGGGGGATTTGAGGGGGGAGGTAGCTCCCCTCTATAGGGTCCAGGGGAGTGGCCCGAGAATTTTTTTTTGACCCTATATTAGGTGGGAAGACCTACCTATGGTTTTTGTACATGGGTTTTGCACATGGTTTTGGGCATGATGGTTTTCTACCCATGGTATCTTGTATATCCAGTCAAGGGAACTATGGTTATTTTGAAATCCAAGGTTGATGGATTAGGGTTTATGAATGCTTTGATATGCATATATATGTATTGTAACATTGAAAGGAACATAATGAAAAATTAATCTGGTAGTCCTGGTTTTGGGATCAAGGGGAAAATCTCTGTGTATATTTGTTTTATGATTTATGTTCTCGCCATTGTTTATTTTATATTTTTTTAAGAATTCATTTGTAGGTAATTTATGTATAAGGTTAATACCTACATTTTCTATCACAGTTGTTTCGACTTCAAGGGGACACCTTTGCTACTGAGGGGTTTTTCTCAAGCTCGTGGTAGACCATTTACAGTGGGAGATCTACGGGATTAATTCTTGTGGTGAAACAAGATGGTGACTAGTGGAAAGATAGAGATCAAGAAATTTAATGGTAAGAGTTTTGAGTTGTGGAAACTCAAGGTGGAGGATCTGCTGGTGGATAAAGATTAGTGGTTCGCGGTAGATCTAGGTACTAAACCAATGGTAATGTCAGCTAAATACTGGGTGAAGTTGGATCAGAAGGAAAAGAGCACAATACAATTGTGTATCTTAGATTCAGTATTATTGAATGTATTAGGGGAAGTTTCAGCAAAGGATTTGTAGGAAAAGTTAGGGAATTTGTACCAATCTAAGTCTTTGGTGAATAAATTGTTCCTTCAAAAAAGTTGCATAACTTGAGGATGAACGGTGGAGACTTGGTAATAGAGCATATGAATGCCTTTAATACTGTGGTATCTCGTTTTTTATCTATTCATATTAAAATTTTAGATGAAGATAAGTGCATCAGTTCCTTGTGTTCTCTACCAAATTCATGGGATAGTCTAGTTGTTGCAATAGGTAGCAATAAAACTACCTTACAATTTGATGAAATAGTCTCATCCTTGCTGTTAGAGGAGATGAGATAGAAAAATATGGAGGGTGAGAGTCAAGTTGAAGTTGCAAAAGAGTCACGAAAGAGTCAAGTTGAAGTTGCAAGGTGGAAGGATTAGAACACTTTTGGGTGTTCTGCATATTCCTAGATTGGCCAAAAATCAGATTTTTGTAAGCAAGATGGATGATGTAGGTGTAAAAACAATGTTCGAGAAGTATACCTACGAGATGGTTTGAGGGGCATTGGTATTAATGTGGGGAGTTCAGTTTAGAACTCTATACAAGCTTTTGGGTAGCACTTTTATTGATGGGTGCAATAATTTTATGGTTCCTAAAAGTGGAGCAGAAAGCCTTGTGGTCTCTAGAGAAAAGACCATGATATGGCATCAAAGGCTTGGGCATATTGGAGATAAGGGCCTTCGAATTATTCATGGTAATCGTACATATGCATCACAAAGAAGGTTGTGTACAACTGAGATGTGCGGTTTAAAAGAGGTGAAATATGTTATTAAACATGAATTCCTACCAAAGGAACCTGAGATGATCGAGTTTGAGCTAAAGGAGGAAGAATCATACTTTACAGCAGAAGAGGAATCAGAATATGAAGAGCCACAAACTCCAGCTGTGAGAATATTAGTTCGAGAAAGAAGGCAGTCAGGAAGTTATAATTTATCTACTTTCTATTCAAAATTTTCTTTATCTATTACTGATGATGATCCCAGAAATGTTAGGGAAGTAATAGATTCAGAGGATGGAAAACTCTAGAAAGAGGCCATGGTTGATGAAGTGGCATCTTTTCACAAAAATGAGGCTTGGGATCTGGTGGAGTTGCCAGATGGAAGGAAACCAATTGACAGAAAATGAGTGTTTAAGAAGAAGATGAATGGATAAGGAAAGGTGGAGAATTACAAAGCTCGGTTGGTAGAAAAAGGTTATTCCCAGGTGTCGGAAATCGATTTTGGTGATATTTTTCTCCTGCTTCCAAGGTAGATTCTATTGATTACTTTTATCTGTTGTTGCTGCTTTTGATTTTCAGGTAGAACAATTGAATGTGGAGACAACATTTCTTCATGAGGATGTGGAAGAATAGATCTACATGAAGAAACCTGAAGGATTTGCAGTGAAGGGTAAGAAAGAACAAGTATGCAGGTTATAAAAGTCTTCGTATGGGTTAAAATAGTCACCAAGGATGTGGTATTAGAATGCTGATACTTTTATACAGGGACTTTTCTTTACAAGAAGTAAAGTGGATCACTATGTGTATTTTAAATTAATTGGTGATTGTGTTATGTGTCTAGTCTTGTATGTGGATGATATGTTGCTGATTGGAAATGACAAAGCAATTATCAAGGATTTAAATACCTAATTGTCCTCCAAATTTGATAAGAAGGATCTCGGTGCTGCAAACTATATTTTTGTCATGGAAATTAAATGAGATCGGGAAAAAAGGAGGCTTTCTCTAAACCAGAGGAGTCATGTCGAGACAATACTGTAGAGGTTGAATATGTAGGACAGTAAACTGGTGAAGGTTGTTATTCCTGTAGGTTTAAAGTTATATATTGAATAGTGTCCCAAGGCACAAGAAGAGGAAGAGGACATGTCCCATGTTCCATACGCAAGTGAAGTCGGTAGCCTGATGTATGCAATGGTCTGTACTAGACTAGACATTGCACATGCAGTGGGAGTATTGAGAAGGTTTATGTCAAAACCAAGAAAGGAACATTGGATAACAGTGAAGCGGGTTTTTAGATATTTGTGTGGCACTAGTGATTATGGTTTGTGCTACTAAGATAGACCAAGATTGGACAAATTTTTGGAAATTAATGGTTTTGTTGATGTAGACTGGACAAGAGATCTGGATCAAAGAACATCTACAAGTGGTTATTTGTTTAACCTATTTGGAGGTGCAGTCAGTTGGATGAGCAAGAGACCGTTTGTAGTGGCACTTTCAACTACAGAGGCAAAATACATGGAAGCCACTCATGAAAGCAAGGAAGCAGTTTGGTTGTAGAGATTGTGTTCAAATATGGGGTTAGTACAGTGAGCTATAAGGATAGATTATCACAGCCAAAGTGAAATTTTCTTAGCAAAGAACCTTGCTTATCATTCAAGGAAAAAGCACAATAATGTCCAATATCACTTTGTGATGGATATGGTTGAGGCCAAAAAGGTGTTTATGGTAAAGGTGGACACTTTGAAGAATACTACAGATGCATTGATGGAGTCTGTGAGTACTGAGAAGTTTTCTTGGTCTAGAGGAACAATGGGCATTGTAGGGCTAGACCAATTTCTAATCTCTCCTGTGACCACCTGTGTGGAAAATAAAACAAAAAGTGGGAGAATATTGGGTGTGTGTTATATTCTTTCCATGAATAGCCTCGTGCGCGATGCTAAGGGGTTAGAGGGGGTTGGCCAATCCCCCCTTCATTGCACTGGGTGCAGCGGGGGGTCTCAAGGGGGAGGAAACCCCCCCTGTCGAGGGGCGATAGCCCCCATCTACCAAGTTCGGGGCAACACCCTGGGAATTTTATTTTTTGACCCTATATTAGGTTGGCAGACCTACCTATGGTTTTCTGCATGGGTTTTGCACATGGTTTTGGGCATGATGGTTTTCTGCCCATGGTATCTTGTAGATCTAGTCAAGGGAACTACAGTTATGTTCTAATCCAGGGTTAATGGATTGGGGTTTATGGATGCTTCGATATGTATATATATGTATTGTAGCATTGAAAATAATATAATGAAAAATCAATATGGTAGTATCGATTTTTGGATCCAAGGGAAAATCTTCGTATATATATGTTTTATGTTTTATGCTCTCGCCATTGTTTATTTTTTGTTCTTTTTAGAATTCATTTGCAGGAAATTTCTGTACAGGGTTAAAACCTACACATTTTGTGAATGTTATGCCCCCAATTAGTCACACTACTTCCATATCTATCCAAATAACTAAATAACGGTATCAAATTTCCCTACCATAACTCTAACATACTTTGTAGTTTGACTTGATGAAGTCTACAAGGTGGTTGGCCTAGTCATATTTCTTCCCCAACTATAATCTGGCCAATTGCTTCTAGTATGTTCAAATTAACATATAATTCTCAACCTTCTGGTGTAATAGATAGTACCACTATAATATAGGTCCATTTTATGTGTAATTCCTTTATTTGACTGATTATTAATCCCTTTGAGTTCTTTGAAGTTAATTACCCTGTAAACTCCTCAATCCATTTGTTCGAGTCAATTATCCATGTGATTTTGTAATCTATGCGAGAAAAGCCTGTAATTGGGTGGAATACACCTAATTTTATTTCAATGTGGTGGCCTAACCACAACACACCATCATGTAATCAACTTACTATTAATTTCATGACTTCTTCCTTCCAACCATCAAAATCTACTATGAGAGGGGCACCTAAGTAATCCATAATTCCAACCACATGTAGGAAAGTCGATTATGATTTCCAATTATTTTCTTCCAAATCCCACCACTTGAAGCTCTTCAATTGTTTTTCCCATGTGTTTTCCTCTAATTATGCTTGTCGAATACTGTGTAGATGAACTTCTAACTCTGCCTTTACTGATTTTTTGAATCTAACCTTGGTGCGTGGTTCTATCAAGGTTTTTAGTGCCTGCACCTGATCCCTAATTATTAGCATTTTGAAATATAATTCTAAGAATTCCTCAGAAACTAGGGACTTAAGCAAATTGGAGTGAAAATGTTTTGGATTTGGTAACTCTAAAAAGCTCACACTGCTCAATTGGCTGCTCAATTTGCAAAAGTGGTGAAAATGATGTAATGAGAAAGTTTTTGTTCAATTTTTAGGCGGGATTTGTTCATTAATATATCACATTCCCCTGAACATTATTTGTTAAATCATGTTTAATGTGTCCATGTATAGGCCACATATGAGTGTGGGTTTATTTAATGTGGATAGTTGTTAAGTCAAGTAAAAAATTTACGAAAACTCTTTTTTCATCAATTTATATTTGGTTGATTCCATATTGGTTGAATTTGATAGTTCTGTCATTAGAGAATTTTTGAGGTCTAAAATAGGCTTCCTAAGGAATAATAAAATAATAGTGGAAATAATAAGACAATAATAGATTACATCATCAAATTTTAAAGGGAAAAAAGGAAAAACTATTTTTTCAACTCGTATTTTCAACTTATCTCCCTACAATTTTACTCAAATTTCGAGCAAGAGCACCTGTTGGACGTGGAATTTTATTCCTCATCTAAGGAGTACCCATGTTGCATACTTTCGATGGACCCTGTTACACGAAAAATGAGAAATCCATGAAAAACATGATTACAACCACAATTTTCATGTATTTCTCATTTTTCATGTAGAAGGGTCCATTGAAAGTATGCAACATGGGTACTCCTTGGATGAGAAATTAAATTCCACATCCAACGTGTCCTGTTGCTAAAAATTTGAGTAAAATCATAAGGAGATAAGTTGAAAATATGAGTTGAAAAAGTATTTTTTTCATTTTTTTATTTTTATTTTTAAATGTTTTTACTTTTTTACTCCAAAAATGGTGAATCATCGTCCATAGTTGACATCGTCATATTGAATCCTATTGGTTCTTATAAACTTAATTTTGGTTGTACATTTTTTGTTTTGAGGCCTATTTTAGACCTCAAAATTTCTCTAGTTCTTGTATGGCCGCCTAGTTTATTACTCACATTGGTTGACTTTATCATACTGTTGTCGATATTTGTGTATTTTCTTCTTTCTTATAATATTTCAATAGTCTCCTTGCTTCTTGTATTGATTATGCATCTTTTGATCTGGAAGATTATGAAAGTCTTAATTTTGCTCCATCATTAATTTCTCTATTTGTAAAATGGAAAATTGATGTACTTATTAATGAGGTTGTTTTTTACTATACCTACTTTTGTGTAACACTATCCTCCCACACTTACCCAAGCTTACTGGTCCACCAGGGTAAATATGTGATGAATATTTACTATTATACGACTCAACCTCCTAGATCACCTTAAGGAAGTGGAATTGACAAAACCAAAGCCTTACTAACCTCTCTTAGGTGATACAGGACCTCCAAGGGCTAAACCACCCTTCCAGGTGCCCAGACCCTGAGTTAAACCTCTATTTTTGTGTCCTAGACTCATAAAGATTGTCACAACACTGCTCGAATTCGATTATAACCCTCCAGTTGCATGCACAAGCCTGCAAGGGAGTGACTACAGTATTTTTCACCCAGTTCTATGCCTGTGACCATGAGACCTGGGGAACTTTATCAGGGCTCATCTCCATACCACTTATTACATGAAAAATTGTCACCATGACTTTCTGTAATCAATATGAGTCTATCAACACTCATACATACCTCCTTTGCAAGTCTTAAACCTCAGCTCTGCATATCAAGCTTTGAAAATGAGAGAAAGTCCTTAAAATATCTAAAACTCTAGGTTCGCACTTTCTCTTAGCATTACCTATGGTACCACACCCATTGGTCATGGCCCTTGCACACCTGACCACTCTGTATATGCATTTATGGGTGTGAACCCCTGTAAAAGTTAAAAAGGTGCAAGTTTATTCTTAAAAACTCACTTTGAGTAAATTCTGGAAGCTTCTAGAGGGAATCTTGCGCTGGCAAGTTCGCTCCTTGAGGGTGCATGCATCCCATTCCTTAAGAAGCTAACCCCTTGATGTGAAGAGCTTATCCCCTTGAAGGAGGACTCTATCCCTTCAATGGTGGACTTGTAACCTCCTTCCCTTGCACTATAAAATGAAGCTTTGGGCTGGTTACTTGGGAGGTTGAAAGCTAAATATTTTTTAGGGGAAAATGCTGCTGAACTAGTCTTCTAATTGAGCTTTTGAGAGGAGAAATTACATACCTTTGATCTCATTGGGAGGAAGTGAGGTTGTCAAGTAAGGAATTCCTGAAAAACCCTGGGAAGAGCTGTATAGCATCAAAGGCACCAAGGTTGTAAAGTTCTTCTTTCTCAAAGTTAATACAATCAAGTTTATTTTTCTCAATAAGCTGTGTTTAATGGTTTATTTCATAGACTCCTTGATCACTATGATGAACATGATTTATTATGTTAGCTATGCAGGTGTTCTTTGATGTGTGCTTTTTTGTGTTTGTAGGTTATTAAAAGGAAACTCTTTGAAGCTGTTGCAGCAAGGCTGCCACAAACTAGCATTGGACTTAAGGTAGGGTCTATAAAACGCCTCTTAGTTTTTATTAATGAATCAAAATATGTTTAGAAAAAAGTAAATTTGCTTGTCCTGCTTGTTGCTAGATATCAATTGATACTAGGGAGATTGGTCTTGTCCACAAGAACGATTTATCTGCTTAACAAATTGGCGATTCCACTGGGGATGGGATTTGATTGTTTAAGTTTCCTTTATCATTGATTCAAGAAACTTGAGTTTTTGTTTTTGGTTTTTACTTGATGTGTGTGGGATTGGGTAGTTTGTCAGCCTTGGATTGATTTTTTATTTTTTATAAAATCTTACGAGGACCGCACATTCTATTTGAGTTACAGTGCGGACCTGTCCACACTGTTACTTTACTCCACAGGGTGGTACCGCACCTAGTACTACTGGGGGCCTGCGGACCCTGTCAAAATTTTTGAAAATCTTGAAATATTTTCATCCAGTTTAGTTTAGGTTATTTTTGTTACTTTTATCCTCTACCCAGATCTACAAGTATCCTATTAAAAGTCTCTCATAAGTAAGTTCCATTGGTGTTGTGTTTTGAATGAATTTCTAGAAGTTTTTGCATGCTTGGTTTGGTCTTCACACAGTCTTTGTAGTGACTTGAAGCTTAGAAGCCTAAGAGACCTTAGATCACCCTAGAATATTTTGTCTTCTTGATAAGTCTGGCTGGTGTGTGAGATCTTCCTTTGGTGAGAAATCGATTTTGTTTCTCTTCATAAAACTTTGAATGAACTTGGTCATAAGTTGTGAATTTCATTTTTTATAAAAACATAGCTGGGTGTTTTTGGTTGATTTGTCTTGTTGAATGAATTAATCCTTAGTTTTTTGAATAACTAAGTAAAAAAATCCTCAAAAAACATTTGAAGCTTTTATTTCAATTAGTTTTAAGAAGTTAGATCTCAAGATTAGATTTTTCATAGTTTTGAGTGTGTTGTCTAGAAATTCTTGTTTCTCTTTTGAAAAAATTGTTTTTCTAGTTTTGAGTGTTGAAACGAAAAGGGATTTATTTCATGAGCATAATTAGTAGCTTCGTTTGAGTGTATTGAAAAATAAAAAGACAAAAAAGTTTTTATTTTCATTTTTCTGTTGAAGGAAAGTTTTGTTTTCAAAGGAATTGCATTCTCAACTCTTCCTTTAACTAGAGATTCATTGAAAAGGAAAAGAATTGATCATCGTAGGTGCATTTTTTAGCATTTTGGAGTCGAGTCTTCACGCCACAAAGTTTCATCTCATACCTTTTGACTTAAGAAACAACCAATAAAATTAACGCTTAATTAAAATTCATCTAGCAATATTTTTATTTCTAGGGCTCTTTTTCACCAACATAACTTATGCTAGTATCTTGGAGTAGGGAGTAATTAACTCTCCAAGATAGTTAAAACAAACAAGTAGTCAATCTTGGAGTAGGAAGAAATTCCAATTGTTACATCTATGCTCTGGGAAAGCTCCTCTTAAAGGAGAAGCACGAGATCATATCTGAACCAGTGAGGTAATCAAGCCTTCCTCATTGGGAATGATAACAGATATTCATGTATTAAAAACGGTAAACCTCGGATTAACCATTGTTGAGGAGCCTGGGGTCACTTGTTGGTAAACCTTGGATTATGTCAAGGAGCCTCCAAGGGGATTGAGCTTGTTACTCTGCCCTTGCGTGCGTATCAGATCGTAGACTATTCCCCCAAGTATATTTGTTTACGTTGGTAACCTTAGTGGCCATTATCTATAGGATTCTTTCCTAAGGTGACGGTGGAAGGAAGATCCCACTGTACCTGGAGTAGATGTTAACTAGAGTCACTTGGACTCTCTGGGGGGTTATCTTCACTCAAGACGGTTTTGTGAAGAAACTTGTGCCAGTTTGTTTCATTAAGCAGGTTGTTGGGGTAACTGTTCCAACCGCCATTCTGTATTGAATTCTGTGAGGTTGGATTTCATCACCAACTAGTGTTTTCGGTATGGAAAAATACTGTTTATGTGTGGTTTGAACCCTTAGATTGTTAGGTGTGTGATTAAATTGTTTGGTTCTTTAGATACTTTATGTGGTTTTCTTGAGATTTTCTTTATTTTCGTGTGAAGTAATTAATTAATTAATCGTGGCTGAATTACCAAGACAATCTCGTAGACTTCGGGGGTAGCCTCCCAAATATACACCAAGTCAGCTTGAAGGGCTAAGAGCTCTTGTCACACCTAGTGAAAGTAGAGTTGGGTCACCAGAGGCCGGAGAATCGTCTTTAATTATTCACCCTAATTACCAAGTTTTAGCAACAGAGTATATTTCTGAACCACTCTCAGTTTCTGAGCTTACTGGTAGTTTTTCACCTACTAGTGAACTCGTTGAGGAACCTGAAATTTTTGAACCTGAAATTGAACCTGCTGCTACTCCATCCTCAGGATTTGCTTCTCCAATTTCTAGTGGTCCTGGTTCACCCAAGGTAGGAAGTTTCATTACCCAGAATCTTCCGTCAGGACTCATTTCTATTGAAGAACTTGTTATTCCAGATGAGGATATAACTCCCCTTGAAAATCAACTGACTATAGAACTTAGGGAGCGTGAATCTATCTTTTACAGCCCTTTTCGAAGTGACGCTTGGTACGTATCTTTGCTGAACTTTTTATAAAATCCAGATCTCGCTACTTCACCACCTCGTATTCCTTTTCATCCAACGCCCAGAGGTTATTATCCTCCTTCGAATATGTCAAACCGGTCATCCATGTTTTCCCAAAATCCAAAAACATTTTTATATGGCGGTCCTTCTATTCCGTCTGGGTATTAGTTAGTTTCTGGTACTTTTTGAGGAGCGTCTCCTCAACCCATCGAACATGGGGTATCAACTGGTCATAATAGAACTCCACCGTTGAGTGTAGAAGAAATTCTTATGATGTTTGGTGCCATTCCAAATCCACAACCTCAAGGTAGTCAAATTCCGTCTAGGGGGCAACCTCAAGGTAATCAGTTTCCACCTGGGGGGCAATCTCAGGGCAGTCAAATACCACCTGGGGGGCAACCTCAAGGTAGTCAAATCCCACCTGGGGGGCAACCTCAAGGTTAGTACATACCTCAGGGACAGTACATGCTTAAGGGTCAACCCTAGACTCAATATATGCCTCATGGTCAACCTTAGACTCAGTATATGCCTCAAGGTCAACCCCAGTATAATTATGCACCTCAAGGTCAACCCCAGTTTCAGTACATGCCTCAAGGTTATCAACCTCAAGTTTAGTACCCATCTCAAGGTTTCCAACCACCTTCTGGTCAACCATTTGTTTAAGGAACTGGAAATGTACCTTTCAATTATCAGTCCTACACTCAACCTGGTTATGGTCCTCCGTATGCTCAACCTGTTATGGGCCCTTACCCTGGAATGAATATGGTGTGGGATCCATCTCAAACTCAACAGATTTTGCAACCCAACGTGCAGTTGTCATCTCAACCTGGACAACCCATGTTTTCTGGTTCAACCCAGCAACCCGTCCAACCTACTATTCAAACTTCTGCACCTGGTGTAGTTCATCAGCCTGGGCCTAGTTTGCCTCGAACTCTGCCTCAATCAACTACTGCAACTACTGCTGCTTCTATTCAATCTACACCACCTACTTCTGGAGTATCAACAGCTCTGGTTTCTACTATTCCTGTATCAAATCCTCAGACCTCTTTACCCCAGTCTGGACCTACAATCTAGACTTCGATTCTGATGCCTGTAGGACAACCTGGTCCAAGTACGGTTGTCACAAGTCAACCTCAATTTACTTATCAACCGTACCAGGGACAGTATCAATATGGTCCTGTCGTGCAAAGCCCAGTTTATCAGTATCAACCGTACCTTGGGTATACATATCAACAACCTCTTACAACCCCAGTTTGGTCCGGTTAATCTTGGTTTTCCGGGAGGATATAATATTCCTAATGCAAATCCAATTTCAGGTTATCCTGGGTATCCTCCTCCTGGAGCTAGTCTTGTGTCCCAAGGTTTTCGAGACCCTAACCGTCAGTTACCATTCATCGCAACTTTGGATTTACTTGACTTGTCACGCCTTACGAATGATCCAATTTATTATCTTCCATACTGGCCACCAATGCCTAATAAGTTGCCCAGTGATATTACCAAGTTTGAGGGTAAACCTGGAGAGGATCCGTCGAACCATGTGATGACCTATCACCCCTGGTGTGCATCAAATTCCATTATAGATGATTCAATTTGCTTAAGGCTTTTTCAACGCACTCTAATTGGTCTTGTGGCTAAGTGGTACATTGAGTTGCCACGAAGCTTTTTTTATAATTTTAGCCAGTTAGCTACTTCGTTCTTAACTCATTTTCAGTTGCCTATCAGATATGACAATGGCACAAAATTATTAACTTCATTAAAACAGTCAACATCTACATATATTTCAGACCATATTCATGAATGGCAACGTCGACAACGTTTAGTGAAAGTTTATATCCCAGATCAAATTTTGTCATAATGGTTTGTTAAATCCTTATACCAAAAATCACCAAGGATGTAGCTAAGGTGGGAGTAGTTACTAAGGAGCAAGTAATTGCTCAAGCTCAGTACCTTGCCCTCATTTATACGCAGTCAGGTACTTTACACGAAAAAATCCCCGATCTTCCCAAACAAAATCAAATAACAACAACTCCTTCAGGGTCTCATGTCACTGATGGTATGATTGGTACAGTTAATACCAAGAGTAAGAAGAAATCTGCAAAGAATTCTTCTCCTATTATAACTTTACTAGATTCCCTGACAAGAGAAGTTTTCGCTGAAGTTCCTACCGATATTCATGTTGTAGAATCTTCTACGGCCAAATCCAAATCCGGCGGTAAAAAGAAAGGGAAGAAGAAAAATAAACAAAACGCAAAAGAGAAACCAGAAAAAAATGAATCTACTGATGAGAAGCATAAACCTCGCTATCCTTGTCTCATCTGTGATGAGGAGCACTTTACAAGAGATTGTCCACATCGAGTTGAGGTTTCAAAAATCGTCAAAGGTTCTCAAACGCATGTTGTCTTGAAGGATCCTTTTCCCACTCAAGATAATAAAATGATAGGTTCTTCCTCAAATGCCTCAGAAGAACCAATTATGATGATGTCCCATGTCAGGATTGCGACGCGATCGCAAGATTATGGAAGTAAGAATCCTGTTAGTGGTAAGGAACCAAAATCTTCTAGTTCAAACCCATCAACTTCAACTCCTCCTGGTTCCGATCCGCTATAGATCGAGAAACCTAATCCAGACTTAGTAATCAAACCGCCTGCTAAAGGTATACTTCGGAAGTCAACTTTCAATCCACATGCGAGAGTTACTCAGAACTATAACATTGTTGAAGATTTAGCTATATCCCCTTCAGTAATTCAGCTTTGGAGGTGCTGCAATCATGTCCAGCACAACGTAAATTGCTTATTTATGCTATAGGAGCTGTTGATGTTCAGGATTCCAACCTTATAATCTTCGATTTAGAAAATAGTACACCTCGCTTACCTCATCAAATGGCTTTCCAGATCCCAGTGTTAGTCAAAAACAAGCATTGCTTTCGGATTGTGATTGATGAGGGAGCTTCAACATGTATTATGTCGATTTCGTGTTGGAAATCGCTTGGTTCTCCGACACTTCACCAATCCCCAATGATTTTGAAGGCTTTTGACGGCCGAGGGTTTCATCCTTATGGCATTCTATAGGATTTGCCTATAGGGGTAAAAGGCAAAACTGTTAATCTAGATGTGGAGGTGGTTGATGCCCCTCTAGATTACAACCTTCTTTTGGGTCGCGGTTGGTCTTACGCAATGATTGTTGTTGTTTCATCAGTCTTTCGGCTCATTAAGTTCCCTCATAATAGAAAGATCATTACAATAGATCAGTTAACTTACTTTTCGTCCGACCCAGCCTCTTCTAATAGTATTCAACATGTCGGTAAAATAACTATCCCTTATAAGGATGTTGGGGTGGGATTAGTCAAAGATCCTGGTTTTCTAGGAACTTTTTATTTTTCTCCTCCTAACGTATCGCCTTCATTTGCAACAATTCACATGATTTCATTGGAAACTATTGTTCTTGATGATCCTTGGATTGTTCCTTCCAAATCCGAGGTGGACTCATTTGGTGATGTCGTGCCTTTGAGTCCCTTTGAAGTTGCATATTAAGCGGTACAGTCATTTTCTGACTCTAGTGCAACCGAAATTGATCTAGTGAATGTGGTCCATGGGGAGACACTTTCAATCTCAACCTCAGATTCAACAACGTTTTCTGAACCTGCTCGTACTGATGAGCAGATTTGTGAAATTTTATCTGTTGATGATTTACCATGGGAAGATCTTCATCATCGATCTTCGTTTTTACCTGAGCTTGATCATTTTGAACATGATTTCTCATCTATTTTTACCACTAATTATGTCAAGGAATCATAGAATCCATTGAAACATCCTGATTCTGAGTTGAATTTGGGAAACATTTCTCGAACCATTCCTATTTACATTTCAGTGAAACTCAGAATTATTGAAAACATTCATATAGGTGCTTCTTGTACAGACAAGGAAATCCAAACTTATAAAGCCCTATTTCAAGAATTCTGCGATGTGTTTGCCTGGTCATACGAATAAATGCCAGGAACATGATTTCTCATCTATTTTTACCACTGATTATGTCAAGGAATCATAGAATCCATTGAAACATCCTGATTCTGAGTTGAATTTGGGAAACATTTCTCGAACCATTCCTATTTACATTTCAGTGAAACTCAGAATTATTGAAAACATTCATATAGGTGCTTCTTGTACAGACAAGGAAATCCAAACTTATAAAGCCCTATTTCAAGAATTCTGCGATGTGTTTGCCTGGTCATACGAATAAATGCCAGGAATCGATCCATCAATTATTGTCCATGAAATCAAAACTTACCCGGATGCTAAACCCGTCCGACAACGTTTGCGTCAGATACACCTAAGAAAAGTTGCTGCTATTAAAGCTGAAGTTGAGAAATTACTTTGAGAATGTTTCATATATCCGATTCCTTTAACGAATTGGGTATCGAATATTGTTCCTATTAACAAAAAGCAAGGAACGATAACAATATGTATTGATTATAGGGATGTTAATCGAGCCTGCCCAAAGGACAATTATCCAAATCCCTATATCGATCAAATAATTGATGATTGTGTCGGCAGTGAAATGTTCTCCTTTATAGATGGATTTTCTAGTTACAATCAAATTAACATACTCTCTGCTGATCAACCAAAAACGGCTTTCATTTGTCCATGGGGGACCTTTTCTTATTGCAAATTACCTTTTGGGTTGAAGAACACCGGAGCAACTTTTCGAAGGGCTATGTCTTACGCATTTCACGACATCAAGCACATTGTGCAGCCTTATCTCAATGATTTACCTGCTCATTCATTATGTAGAGAAAATCATCTCACTCATTTACGCGCCATTTTTATGAGATGTAGGCATTATCGAATTAGGTTGAATCCACACAAATTTGTTTTCTGTATAGAAACGGGTCACTTACTGGGATTTGTTGTTTCAAAAGCCGGCATTCGTGTCGATCCCTTGAAGGTTGAAGTCGTCGTTAAATTACCTCCACCTTCGACTCTTCACCAACTCCAGAGTTTGCAGGGGAAAGAAAACTTTTTACGTCGATTCATTCCTAACTATGCCGAGATAACGAAAGGTTTTACCAGGTTGTTGAAACAGAACACTCCATTCTTTTGGGATGAGATAGCTTAGAAATCTTTTTATGCACTTAAATACGCGTTGACCCATGCACCGTTATTGCATCCTCCCAACTACAACCAGGATTACTTTTTGTACCTCACTGCTTCTCATTCCACCATTGGAATGGTTTTAGTTCAGGAAGATGAATTCAATGGTGAACATGTGATTTATTATCTTAGTCGAACTTTGAATCCGACTAAGCTTAAGTATTCGCATGTGGAGAAATTGGCCCTGGCAGCTGTTCAAGTTGTCCAGCGATTTCATCACTACATTCTACTATGCAAAACCACAGTACTTTCTAACTGTAACCCTATGATGTATATTTTGACTAAACAATTGCTAGGGGGCAAGTATTCCAAATGGATAGTTATCCTACAGGAATTTGACCTAGAGTTCGAAAAATCCAAGTCAAAGAAGTCTTTGGTTTTTGCGGAATTAATGTGTGATTTCCCGTGTTTTGATACCGAAACTGTGGTAGAAGAATCCCTTGCGGATGAATCTTTGTTTCTTATTAGTACTCTTGATCCATGGTATAGGGATATAATCATCTATCTCTAAACCCAATCTTTCCGACTTGAAATTTCATGTTCTCAATGAAGGAAAATACGTTTCCAATCCCAATAGTATAGAATTATTGGAGATACAATCTATCGTCGTGGAGTGGATTATGTTTTCCATCATTGTTTAACTCATGAGGAAGCTGCAAAGGTTCTGAATGATTGTCACTCTAGAGTGTGTGGCGGTCATATGTCTGGGTATACCACAGCCCAAAAGATATTGCACGCTGGTTATTTATGGCCATCCTTATTTAAATATTGTGTAAATGTAGTTCAGAAATGCCACAGTTGCCAATTTTTTTATCTAAAGATGCGTGCTCCACCTTCTCCTCTCCACCCTATAATTGTTGTTGGTCCTTTCATGAAATGGGGTATCGATTTTATTACATGTAACCCTCACTCAGCTGGGGGGCATGCGTACATCATCCTTGCTGTAGATTATTTTACCAAGTGGGCCGAGGCGATGCTTACATTTTCGGCAGATGGAAAAACTGCTGCTATTTTCATTTTCAATCATATAATTGCTAGGTTCGGTGTTCCTCAAGTGATTATCACTGATCATGGGAGCCATTTCTGAAACATCATGATGACTGAGCTAGTAGATCAACTTGGCCTGTGTCACATTAGCTCTACTCCATATTACCCACAGGCTAATGGTCTGGTTGAGGCAATCAACAAAGTTCTAGTCACCATGATCCGACGAATCATTGGTATTCATCAGTTGAATTGGCATAACATGTTATTTTCAGCACTTTGGGCGTACCGAACCTCAGTCAAAACATCAACAGGTTTAACTCCTTTTCAGCTTGTTTACGGGTTGGAAGCCGTGTTACCCATTGAGTGCGAAATTTCGTCATTGGAAATATCCATAGAATTACTTCCAGCCACTTTTGAAGAGGAAAAAAATTGTGGTACTTAGCTCAATTAGATGAGAATCAACATGATACTACATTAGCAATCGAGACTCACGCAAAAAGGATAAAAGCTCAGTATGATAGAAATGTTACACCTTGTAATTTTTTGGAAGGGGACCTAGTTTTATTATACAATCAAGCTAATGATAAGCTAGGGGCTAGAAAATTCGTACCCATGTGGCATGGTCCTTTTGTTGTTAAGCGAAAGTTGGCCAAAGGGGCCTATGAATTAGTAGATTTTGATGGTGTCTCTTTAGGTAAACCTAGAAATGGGATTTATCTGAAAAGATATTATGCTTAAAGTTTGGTGTGGAGATTTTGGTTAGAATAGATTTCTTTCTAGTTAGTGTGTTTTAGATTAGAAAGTGTGCCTAGTTTAGAGAGTGTTTTGTCGTTATTCCTGCTTATCTTGGTTTTACTCTTGATATTGCAGATGTCGGCATCTTCTCAAACATACATTGGTTTTGCTGATGGTGCTTGTCGTAGTACACAGAATATTTCTTCTGCAGCTTGGGTTATCTATTCACCCTCTGATGAGTTAGTATCTATGGATGGGGTAAGCCTTGGTCAAACAACGAATAACATTGCAGAGTATAGTGCAGTGATTGAGTTATTATCTGAATCCATCTCATTTGGGATTCAGAGTTTGATTGTAAGGTTAGATTCTGAACTCGTTGTATTACAGCTTAACAGGGTTTATGCCATTAGAAATCCAGTATTATTAAGATTATTTTTGAGAGTTCGTCTCTTGGAACGTGAATTTGACTACATTGAATATCAACATATTCCAGGATATTTAAACACATTAGCAGATGAAGTTGCTTCTCAAATGTTAAATAGACAATTGCAATAATCAAGACAGTAAATTTAAAAACATTCCATAAACATGTTATACAAGATAACCAGTAATAGTGATATATCATAGCATAGAAGTGTGTCAAAATATACATCGTCTATAGGTTGAAAAACACCTTATGATCGGCAAAAATGATAGCAAAAAAAGATATAAATGTCATATGAAGTCTACAAAGGTGATCATCCTCCCTGATGATGATCACGATAAGAAACCACTGCTCGAGCTACCCTACAAAGGAACCTCCTAAAAGGTCCTAGGACCCCAATCACATAGCGTTGAAGCCTAAGAGGAATATCATCTATGTTAGTCTCTGGAATATCTATTATCAAGCGCTCTAGATGACTCTCCAATTCGGCCAAGGTCTCTGCTAATTGGTCCTTTGGGGCTGGTGTTGCAGCAGCCGGGTGTCTTCTCTCATAGGGCAGGAGAGTGGCTAGTCACCGTGGACCCACATCTGCATTTAAAACTTTTTACTATCAGTTTTTGGACGATTTAAAAACAAAAAAAAAAGAAATATATATAATTTAGAAAAATGTTGGAAACAATTTTACTTGTATCATCCCATTGCTCTCCTGGTGGAAGAGCCATGTCTGGATAACCACGATAATCCATCCCAGCATATGGAAAGTCCTGTATCACGAAAATTTGGTTTCCCAACCAACGAAAATACTCAGGTGGGAATTGAACAACCTCAGTGCCCTTCTCAGGATGATGGGCCATGACTGCAACCTAGCGCATAATCCTAGGATCTCGAGGAAGTCCAGGCTCAACGGTAAGTTGTTGTGGAACTAGCATAGGTACCCTCTCTAGGGAAAAGCTCAAAACTAAGTAACCATATCCAAAGTTCTTTAGTTGTCCATTCTTTGCCCTAGTCAGTTGGCCTTTCACATTGGCCAACACAGCATTGCACCAGTTGAAGATGGTGCCTCGGAAGTAGTCTATTGCCATGCGCATTTGGGAATCGGTAGCTAGATGCAATGCTGCACTCCCGCACAGTCTGGTGATAGTAAATGCAATCACTTTAAGTTTAGGATGGGTGATGGTCTTAACATCTATCTGTTTGTCCACAGTTTGGACATTGCAGAACTCTAGTCAGAGACTAGCGACAGACTGGCCACTTGGCCTAGACCTGAATAGAGATAATCCTTCACCTCTCTTCAGCAAACTAGTCTACCTATGCCCTCATGCTAGGTATGGCCCAAAATTTCAATAGTCCGCATGCTCTTAAAGCCTATATTGAAGGTGGATGGAGTAATGCGTCTTAATCTACATCTTCGTGTTCTCTTTCCCGCTAAACAAGCATCTTATGTATCTACATTTGCAAAATAGGTGGTTTAGAATATTGTAATTTCAAAACATTTGGGCAGAAATGAGAAAATATAGGGTTTCAAAACACGTTTCGTGGGGTCCGCACCTGCCTGGTTAGGGACAGTGCGTAGGTTCGCACTCGTCCTTAAAGGCATGTGTGGGACCCTGACTCTTTCATTTGTATGAAAAAGTTGGGGGTTCGCAGGGTACACATGGTACGCCTGCACAACCACTGCGAGCAATTTTTAACCAAAAATTTCTTTAAAAAATGAATTTTAAAGCCCTAAAAATGAAAATGAAACAGATGAAATGCAATTCAGGGATGATGTGGATTACTTGAAGAGGATGGTTCTCGATTCCAGTTGTCGGATTTCCCGCAATATTCATAGGAAGTTTTCTTACCAAAATCTCTTTCTTTTTACTCCAAAGTCAAATGGTAAAAATGACTTTGCAAAAGCCCTTTTTATAAGATTTTTTGAATAAATGAATTTTTAATTTGTTTATTTTTCACTTTAAAAAGGTCACTTTTGATACATTTTTATTAATTTTAAACAGATATGAGTAATGTTTGCAGTTTTTGTGCAGAATATTGGGTTTTCAGGGAGAACTGATCATTTTCAACAAAAAACATAGGAGTCCTCTTTAAGCTCTTTTCTGACTCGTAAAATATGAAAAGAATGCCGAGTTTTTCTTTTTAGACTCGTTAAAACAGAATTAAAAGGACGGTCCACTTACAACTCTTTTCTAACCGTATAAACATGAAAAGGTTACCGGACTTTGGTTGTTTCAAGCTCGATATTGATAATAAAACGACGTGTTTTTGATCGCTTTTTTTACTTTTTCAGATTGAAGACGCTAATTATGAAAAGTACTCCTTGATCTTAATGGTCAAGCAGTTCTCTCAAGTATTATTTTATACTTTTTCAGGCTTGGGAGACACAAATTTACGAAAAAGGACAACCATGGAGTTTTCTTAAGTTTTTCTTCTGACTCCCAAAA
>APFE030383068.1:20551-97633 GCA_000404065.3 Pinus taeda | reverse complement strand
ATCTGGTTACACGAAAAATTGTCACCATGACTTTCTGTAATCAATATGAGTCTATCAACACTCATACATACCTCCTTTGCAAGTCTTAAACCTCAGCTCTGCATATCAAGCTTTGAAAATGAGAGAAAGTCCTTAAAAATATCTAAAACTCTGGGTTCGCACTTTCTCTTAGCATTACCTGTGGTACTGCACCCATTGGTCATGTCCCCTGCACACCTGACCGCTCTGTATCTACATTTATGGGTGCGAACCCCTGTAAAAGTTAAAAAGGTGCAAGTTTATTCTGAAAAACTCACTTTGAGTCAATTCTGGAAGCTTCTAGAGGGAATCTTGCGCTGGCAAGTTTGCTCCTTGAGGGTGCATGCATCACATTCCTTAAGAAGCTAACCCCTTGATGTGAGGAGCTTATCCCCTTGAAGGAGGACTCTATCCCTTCAATGGTGGACCTGTAACCTCCTTCCCTTGCACTATAAAATGAAGCTTTGGGCTGCTTACTTGGGAGGTTGAAGCTGAATATTTTTTAGGGTGAATGCTGCTGGAACTTAGTATTCGTAATTGAGCTTTTGAGAGGAGAGATTACATACCTTTTGATCTCATTGGGAGGAGAGTGAGGCTTTTCAAAGTAGAGGAGATTCCTGCTTGGACCCTGGGAAGAGCTTGTACAGCATCAAGGCACCAAGGTTGTAAAGTTCTTCTTTCTCAAAGTTAATACAATCAAGTTTATTTTTCTCAATAAGTTGTGTTTAATGGTTTATTTCATAGACTCCTTTCTCACTATGATGAACATGATTTATTATGTTAGCTATGCAGGTGTTCTTTGATGTGTGCTTGTTTGTGTTTGTAGGCTATTAAAAGGAAACTCTTTGAAGTTGTTGGAGCAAGACTGCCACAAACTAGTGTTGGACTTAAGGTAGGGTCTATAAAACACCTCTTAGTCTTTATTAATGAATCGAAATATGTTTAGAGAAAAGTAGATTTGCTTGTCCTACTTGTTGCTAGATATCAATTGATACTAGGGAGATCGGTCTTGTCCGCAAGAACTATTTATCCGCTTAACACCACTACCCGGAACTTAATGAAACTATCAAAAATGATAAATGAAATAGGGACAAATCCTTCCATACAAAACCTAGACAAGAAATTGACCTAACTAAGCATAACCATGACAGACATTCCTTCAAACACATGATGAACATGTAATATGTAGGTCATAAATACACATCTAAACGTAGGGGTCTCATAATTATCTAAGAATCATCAAGAAGGTCTGATGCCTTCTCAAAATAGCTGCATTATCATCTATTAGGTCATACATTCATTAACCATTCATTTACTAATCAAAACATGATGAGAGACATAAATAATGTCTATCATAAACCATGTTTATAATCAACATATAACCAAAGCAATATTAATGATAGAACAACCATTAAACCCAAATAATAACAAGTACACTTACTCATAAAATACAACAAGAAAAGAGCTCTTATTAACATATGAAAAAGCCAATCAAGTTAGGGAATTCCACGTACCACCCGACCATAGATTGGGTTGAACCAAATATTTCTTTCAGCTAATCACCCTCGTGCCATAGTCTAAGCATGAATGTGGGACTCACAACAAAACAACCATGATTCTCAGGCTTTACCTCATATCCCGTTGAAGTCAATTAAGGATTTATAGCCTTAAAGTAAGCACCTATATAAATAGGTTTTACCATATGTCCCACCATTATCAATTAGGGGATTCCTAGGCCCAAATAATAAATGTACACTATCAGGCTTTACCACAATCCCACCATATATGGGTCAAGGGATCACTAGGCCCTAAACAAGCATGTATATCTTTGGATTTATTCACCTACACCGTGAGGAATTTTCCCATCTCCACCCTCAGGCTTTACCGCATACCTTCCATATACTGGTCAAGGATTTCTAGGCCTTTGAGAATTTTCCTCAGACCACCTCATTGAGTTTCGAAACCATCTGACAATCCAGCTCAACCAAGTAAAATAATCCCATCACACCATGGCTATCTGGAAATGGGAAGGCAAGGCTGAAACCACTGTCACATCTAGAAAAACCCATGCCAATGACAACAAGAGAACCAAATACACACATGCATGTATCACGCATGCCAAAACTAGTAAGGAAATCATACATGCAACTGTGCACCTACAAGTAATCACGTTGTAGTCTCTTCATACAAATCTTCATTGCTTGATACTTTCTCTCTTTGATTTCTTATCTTCATTTACCTTCCTTCCTCTAATGCTAGAGTGCTCCAAGAATGCTCTATCTGTGCAAGAGTATGAAAGAGAGAGAGAATAGAGAGAGAGAGAGCTCCAAGCTTACACTGACCAAAGCTTGTACTAAAAAAATCCATGAACTTATCCTCAGAAGCATTTTTACTATTGAGGCCTCTATTTTCTTCATTTTCCTCTATTTTCCTTCAATTTCCTCGTCACATGCAACCTATGTCCTTTCACCCTCCTTTCTTCTATTTTTCATTATTTCATAAATAAAATATTAATTAATGCCTCTTTGCCTTTTTAATTCCTTTGTCATTTCCGTTGCCAATTTCCCCTTAGCCATAATAAACCAAATGAACACCCACTAGGATGTTTTTCCCAACATTCAACTTGGAATACATGTCCCATCGCATTAGTCTTATTTTTCCTTTTATTAACTTTATTACATGAAATTTTAACCTAGGGCTATTACAGAACCCTCCCCCTTGGGGGAACACCATCGTCGATGTTCAATGACACATATAAACCAACAAGATCGTTGAGAAGAAAAACATATTTCCCATGGATATTTATAACACAACTCATTGTAGTATTTACAATGACCACTTATAAAAACATGACAATCATACCATGTATTGGAGCTTTATAACATAACTCATTATGATATTTACAATAACAACCACATATACACTCATGCACATTTACTTCAACCAACAAATAACCATACTGCATATGGAGATTTATAAATCCAGCTCGATAAAATATTCACAATTAAATACACATATATACATATGCACATTTTTTCAACCAACAAATAAAAGGATACAGTGCTTGCATCAACAACAAGGGAATCCAGAGGCTCACACATCCACCCTCAAAGTAATAACATGATTCACCTCCTTCCCAGGAACTCCATAATCCATTTCCAAAGTCAAACCTGCATACAATTTCCAGTGCTACAATCTTGCACCACTTGTCCTCTTAGTGAATAGTTATCAACTCATTGTTCTAGGGCACACTCCAAATGTGCTTCTAATTCTATATGGAAATGCTACTGACCAAAATCATTGTATTCCTTGAGCTTCCCTTCTCTGCTACACGGTCCCTCGAGCAATCTAGTCACCCCCTTCTGTGCAATCACATGCCTTCCAAGTTCTGTGGGCATCCCCTTCTCTACTACACAGTCCCTTGAGTGACCACTACCTTGGAAAGGTTTCCTCGCATCGAAAGGTTGAAAAACCAAGGCATATCCCTACCTCAAAACCATCATCCTAGTCATAACTTGCTCATGGAAATCAATGGAAACTATTGGGTAATAGTGCCCCACAATGGCCTTGCTCCTGAAGTGGTTTACCATCATATTGTTTCTTGTTCCAATTCCTTTTGTTATTGTTGCTAATGCTTGCAGACAGTTTAAACCACCTAAACCAAGGATTTTCCATGTTTTCCTGTACCAAGCAAATAATTTCCGTTAGACTTAAAATAAATTGAAATAAATTCAAATCATACCTCATTGGTGGCTTGTCAATAAGGTACACTTGCAATTATGTTTAACTCCTATCACAATAAGTCAAATTAGTTGTTTGATAAAATCATCATCTGTAAACACATCATATCCGATTAACTCAAAACACAACCATCATAATCAAAGTCATAGATCACATGTAACCATCATAAACCATAATCATAGATCACGTGTAATCATCATGAATCAGAATCACATATCACATGCATAACAAAAATTGAAACAAATGTTGACACTTATCCTTCAATCAGTGTTTTGCTTTTACATTTATTCTTTTCCCTTTCCATACGCACACTGAATCAATTTCCACACCTAGACAACACCCACTACCATCTCTTCTTTTCAATCACATACACATACACAGTGTAAAACACAACACATACACCTACACTCGGTGTATAACACAACACATACACCTACACACAATGTACAACACAACAAATACAGCTACATGGTGTGCAACGCAATACATATATGTACACAAACTACAACACAATGAATACACATGTCACAATACAATGACTACACAATCCCCACAACATAGTACCACATATACACAACATGTACAAAATGTACGACATGTATGACATGTACACAATACCACATTTACACAACACCACCTGCACAATGTGTACACAACACCATATGTACACATCACCACCTGCACAACATATACACATCACCACATGTACACAACACCATATTTACACATCACCACCTTCACAATGTATACACATCACCACTTGTACGCAACACCACCTGAATAATGTGTACACAATACCACATGTACACAACACACCTACACAATGTGTACACAACACCACATGCACGGTGAGTACACAAAACCACATGCATGACATATACACAACGCTACTTGCACACAACACCCATGTACAACATGTTCACAACACCGCATGCACATAACACAACATGTACATAGCACCACATGTACAACATGCACACAACACCATATGTACATAGCATTGCATATCCAACATGTACAAAGCATCATATGCACACATGACCACATATCCAACATGTACAACATCTATACACAACATTTCATAAACAGCATGTGCACAATACCATTTGTTCATAGCACCACATATACAACATGTACATAGCACCATATGTACACAACATCATAGGTACACAACACCACAAGTACAGTGTGTACAATATGTACATCATATACACAACAATAGTATTGTACATCCATAAACCACACTCTATCCACCAGGAAGCCTTGCTTTTAGTATCTTATCCATGCTTGTCCCAACATGTTTCAGATCACACTACTTTCATTCTATTGATGTATCCCTCAAAGTTACCTGCCATAGCATACATATGGACATATTATACTCATGTAATATCAATTCATCTACATGATATTGACCCCATAGATCTGTCAGGGCTACTCTTCCACTTGATTCCTCATAAAACTTGGAACCTCTTCATGCCATTCACCTGCATAAGAAATCATTCCTCCACAAGAATGATCCCTGACAACCCTTTCAGACAACAAAATACATACATACATACATACATACATACATATCTATATCTATATCTATTATATTATATATATATATATATATATATATATTATATATATATATATATATATATTATATATATATATATATATATATATATATAATTATATATATATATAGATATGTATGTATATATACATATATTAGCATAAAACAATCATGTTCCTTGATGACATTGTGAAACAACGAAATGCATACATACATGTATATAAACATTAGCATGGAACAATTGTGATCTCTAATGACCCTATCAGACATCAACATACATAAATACATGTATACATATATAGACATCAACATAATCATAATCACAACACAATTACCAAATATCATAAGTTCAAAATTAAGAGAAATTCCTCTATTCATGCAAAACATGCACAACATTAAGAAAAATAGTTCCCAACATAACCAAGGAATCTAACACGTCAAATCCATTTACTTTTCCTTTCCTATTACATTTCTCATGACTGCCTTGTCACCATCCATTTACAACCAATCCAACTAACTGCCAAATCTTACCTTGAGTTACCCTTTACTCATGCACTAGGCTTCATCCAAGTCTTTCTTTACCCATTGGGTTTCATTTAGCTTTCCCCAAGCTCCATTAATTTTCCTCTTTCCCAAACCAATGCCCAAGACCCTCAAACATAAAAGGAAATAACAAGAAACAAATATGAAGAAAACCATGAAAGGAAATACGACACCACAAACCAAGTGGCATGGCCATGCACCAAACATAAACAAACTACAAATCAAGTGTAAACAAATTGCAAGGCACAACAAGCACAAAACTAGTAACAAACACCATGAATCAACCCTATGGGTTCCCAATGCTTCCAAAGAAAATCTCAACCCGATCCTTCTTCAAGATTTCATGGTATTTTATTTTTCCATGAAATCCTCTACATCATATTTCCATAAACACAAAACTTCTAGTGCATAAATAAACATAACAATATACCAGTCACCTTACCTTCTTGTACCCAACATGCTAACCTCGCCCTAATGATTTGCTTCTCTTGCTCTATCTCATCCAACATGTCATCATCACAATATACCAACAAAATTATGATGACACAAGACCACAACAATGACCATAATAATGCATGCACAATAACCACATAGATAACTAACATGCAAGCATGACGAACACATACTTCCCATCTAGTCCAAGTGTTTGAACCATGCTCTAATACCAATCTGTAACATCATCCTCCCACACTTACCCAATCTTACTGGTCCATCAGGGTAAATATGTGATGAAGATTTACTATGATATGACTCAACCTCCTAGATCACCTTAAGGAAGTGCAATTAACAAAACCAAAGCCTTACTAACCTCCCTTAGGTGCTACAGGACCCCCAAGGGCTAAACCACCTATTGTAGCTGCTACAACCACCCTCCAAAATTTTGCCTTAGCTTCGTTTTGGAGCATCCCTACCGACCATCCTTAGCAGTATGTATTGCACTGTCAAGAACATCAGCTTTAGCTATTTCATAGAGCCTTGTTAGCCTATGAATGCAAGTTTGTTCCACCCCCTTCATAGGCTGCTTTCTGGACTTAGTATCAGTTGCTGGTTGAGTAACTCCCTCTAGGAATTACACAATTCTAGAGGAGAACCAACCGTCCCTCTAGAAATTGCACAAACTCAGCTGGACACCCAGTTGGGATCCAAAATTGTGCAATTATTCTTGATAGTATTCCTCTCAAAAATTGTGCAACCCATCCCAGGATAGGTGCTAAACCTAGAAATTGCGCAATCCTGGGAGACAATCACCTGTTCCTCCCAGAAATTATGTAATCCCTCTGGGACAACCAGCTCAGCAGATAACAGAAATTGCACAAATCTAGTAAGGCAGCCTGCTGGGTTTAGAAATTGTGCAATACAGTCAGACAGACTTCCTTGATAAAATTACAAGGTTTGACCCAGGACAGTTGCTCATCTCATAAATTGTGAGGTCTAGCCTAGGACAACTGCTCAACTCGGAAATTGCGAGATACAGTCAGACAAGATTCCTCAAGAAAATTATGAGGTATGACCCACGATAGTTTCTCAGCCTAGAAATTGTGCAATCTTGGGAGACAGTCACTTGTTCCTCTCAGAAATTGCATAATCCCTCTGGGAAAACCATCTTTGATTAGCCCAGAAACTACGTATATTTTCATCCCAAGCTCATACACCGATGCATGTGCCTTTAGGTTGACTGGTTCCCTTCGGGACCAAGAAAAACTGATTTTCATGCATGGATTGCTTCTCCCAAGGTAGCATGCAAAGGAAACCCTTGATTAAGGGATCTATTTTTAACAATTGGAGGTTACATGCAAGGATCATTCCAGAAACCCCCTGCTAAGTGTCACTTTTCCTAGATTTGTGGCATGTGTGTCACAACCTCGATTTGATAAAAAATAATCAAACAGATGCTAGAGAGCTCATTCCTCACATCGACCTCGCATCTTTGACATCCCACATTGCATCTAGGAGTCGTCAGCACATTCAGCTTAGCTATTTTTGGGTAAGCCTGCTTTTCATGTTTTACACTATGTTTCTATTGCTTTTTGTGTTTCGCTTGTGTGAATGTTGTCTGCTTGATTTTAGTAAGCGCTTGTTGTTGTTTTGATGTATGTTAGCTTGTAGAAGCATTGTTTCAGTTTTTATTTGCATCTCACTATTGTTGCATGCATGACACTGTTTTTGCATAGACGGTCACCATTGCGATGACTCACTTCACACACATGCATGCTTTCCCATTTTATGAATCTTGCACTTGCTGTTTTCATGTATGATCATTCATTCTTGTTTTCACTCATCTCATCATGCATTGAGACTTCTCATGTTTTTAGTCGCCCGTCGGCCGGTTTGGGCTGCCTTGGCCCGGATTGTGCCTTGGTCGGCTAGCACTGCGCATTTCCGTAAGCAAAGGCTCTACCTTCCCTCTAGAAATTGCGTAATTTTGGCCTAGCACTGACCTCTAGGCTTTCATTGTGCAATTCTTGGAGGTAGTGTCCTACTAACCCTAGAAACTATGCAATGCAGTTCGATGGTTGCATGTCACTACTCACTCAAAAACCGCATTGCGCATTTTCAATCCTCAGCAAGATAGGCTGGACTATGCATTGCGCAATTCTAGCAATTAGTCAGCCTCCCGACAACCTGGAATGTGCCTTGTGTAGCTTTGGTAGTTAGTCTCCTGACCTCCCAGCAGAAATTGCGCAACCTTCACGATCAATCACACAGGTATGTTGCAAGTCAGTCCTCAAGTTTGTTTTTGTTTTTGACTGACATGTTGCTTGTCCTGATTGTTGTTATGTCTCCACGCATCACAGGTGTTTGTCTATCTCTTAGTAGCACAAGTACAATGGCTTTCAAGAGAGTAGAGTCAAAGGACACTGTTAAGAGCACAACAGGGGCTGTAGCCAAGGAATTGTCTATGAGCTTGCCTACCTATGAAGACATCAAGTTGTTCATAGACAAGGACATCAAGGAAATATGGTAACAACATCATAGCGAGCAGCACCATCAGCATCAATAGAAGGCAGCACACTTGCACACTATGAATGCAAGAGAAAGGTTGTTGACAACATGGAGGTAGAGAAAAGTTGCAAATTCAAAGAAAATCCACTCATGATGAAATCAAATTTTGAGATTGAAGCTATGAGGTGACAGTGTAGCACGAAGATCGCGAGAAGGCAAAGAGAGAAATAGAGAAGGAGTTGCATGTGTTGAAGTGACAACTCAAGGAAGAACAAGAGCTGCCTAGATGAGAGAATGAGTTGTAGAAGGAATAGGTACAGCAGGGGGCACAACATGCACAAACGGATGAAACTATGCCCACAAAAGTTATAGATCCATCCCAACAGTTGGTACAAAGCAGACAAGGTAAGCAGTGCTATTATTCGCATGTAAGGGAATTCAGCAGCATGCATGTCATTGTGCGCATGCATACGATCCCACCCATTTGGTGCACTCATTGAGGTGAAGACAAGAAGCAATTCTGACTGGAACTGAACATGTACTTCGACAAGTTGATGTGCATGGTCATCGACACACACTTGGAGATCATTATAGACCCTATGCATCAGTATATTGCTGGTCCAGACACACCCAAGATGACCATGTGCATGCTATCAGATGAATGGGACAGAGGAGTCATATTAGTGTACCCGGATGCAACGGAGGCAAGAGTTCACTTTCAGTAGAGTGTCACCATTGAGGGCACAGACAACATCACATACGACCAAGCTTGGCAGTTGGTTAGCCACCATTTACCATCACAAGGATGTCAAAGAGTTGGTCTCACCACAACAGTCTGAGTGTTAGTGATGTTTTCCATGGCTTGCTCAAGCCATTTTGTCTCACATGGGTACATGTGAATATTGTGTGTAACGTCTTGTTAAGTGGAAGTTCAAGTGTCAATAGTTGAATGTAACAATCATTGAGTAGTTGATGAGTCATGAGGATAGATAAATGGTCACAAAGGGGAATTTCAAGGGTCAACCCAACCTTTGCTATAAATAGTCCCTCATAACTCATTGTAGAGGATTTTGGTCAACCAAGCTTCTAATAGGAGTATCTTAGAGAGACCTTGGATAGTATTGTTAATGAGCCTTGGCTTCTCCATTGTGCAGAGCTAGTATATCTCTTTAGAGGGATAGGCAGTTGTGACAGTAACGTTCCACTATCAGAACTAGTGCTTGGACATGGATGTATTGTATGGCTGGAACTTACACTTCTTAATATAACAGAGCCAACATGTTTCATGCATATGTCGTATTGTATTCCAACTATCTTGTTTACTCTAAATGATATATGTATATGTTTTCTTATGCATGCATGTATGGACTATTTTTGTATAAGTATGTATGAATCTTACTGAAATGTGTTGCTGGTTTAACCATCACTTTGGATTGTTAGCTAACTTGCTTTCCAGTTTGTGATGCATCTTCTCTTGTGTGTTCCCTTCCAAGCCACGTGCTATCATAGGTTTCCAAGGGGCACACTCACCCCACTTTCTGTGTGTTAGAACTGTTCATGCACCTGTCTTGACTTTCTACATAGGTCACACCCTTGCTACCAATAGGGACATCCTACTTGCATCTATGTGAAACCGCGGTCAAGGAGATATTGTATGACCCACTACTGGGACTTCTACACCAAATGGTTTGAAGTCTAATTGGGACTTCTTACTAGGGAGGTCCCCTGACATGTTGGTGGGTCCAACACTGTCAACATTTCTAGTGCTAGAAGGAGGACCAGATGACAAGCTGAGTCCTAATCATCTGTTTTGAATCTTCACACGTCTATCATGGAATTTGTTATAGTTGAACCTCTAAAATCTCTGTCCAATGGACATATCTTTCAGATTGTGAGGGAGTTCTTGGATCACTTATCACAAATCACGTATGATGGTGAAGACGAAGTGGCTTGGCCTGAGCACTTAGATGACTTCCATGTGCTCATGGAGGGTGTGGAATATTTTAATGAAATAGAGGTTTGTTCGCTGCTTGCACACACTTCGCGACCACCTATTGCATTGGTGTGGAACACTACGTCATAACTCTGTGCACTCATTGAAGCAGTTCAATGATCTAATCAAATATATTTTCCACCATTTTGATCCTAAAGTACTTGATAAAAAATTGCTAACACAATGAAAGGCCTTGCATAAATCACCTATGGAGTTTTCAGAGTGCTTCCATCTATACATGTTTGAAGCCCGGAAAAGTAAGATGAAATTTCAATATCTCATAGGCAGATTTGAATATTGTCTTATCCAATCTATCAATCCCAAGAATAAGTTGAAGCTCAAACCTTGCTTAGCATACTTCGGTGATGGAATTGCGCAATAATAGACGGACATGGTCATTGTCACAAGTGATTATCCGTTGTTCTCTCTTCAAATAGCAACCACCGTAGAGTGATGTGGGAGAATATGCACACACATTTTTTCAACCGTCACATCCTCCCACCATCTCTCCTTCCAATTTTCACACAAGCTTGGTTGTGAATCCATTGGGTTATCACATGTATTTCGTACTCAACCTCCATCCTTGTATTCTGATCATCCTCAAGATTGCATTGTCTTGTGTTGTTTTGTTTCAAACTCTACACCAGTTTTGAACAAGGATCGATCTATTGACGGAGTTGGTGTTGCACAACCAACATGCGCTATCATTCATGAAGAGTATGATTGGGAGCTTGAACATCCACTGATAGCAGAGGAACATCCTTGTTTGTCTGTACCTTCTCCATTTTCTCTTGACATCCTTGATGATCCTTCCATCCCTAATTTTTCATGTGTATCTCCATCCACAGATGCACCCATTGTTGATCATTCACAGGACACACCGTATGTCAGCCCATCATCTGACAACAAAGAGGACCAATCATTAACTGAAAATTCACTTGATTTTTCATCAACGTTTTCTAGAAACACGGAGGGTGAACATTCTTGCTTCTCATCTACCCCTTTGTGTGATTCATCAAATCATGAGGATGCCGACCAACATCCTAAATTTTCTGATCTTGGTTGTCATGATCTCTTTCCCTCATCATCTGATCATGATGTTCATTCACTTGTTGTTAATTCATCTAAGCCACTGGTCTATGATGATCGATATGTCAACAAAGTTGAGGCACTTCAGCCCGAGCCATCACTCATCTGTATGAACTCAAGAAAAATACAACACTCAGATTTCACTTCCTCCACTCAAACTACACGATGCCATCACTCATGCATTGGAGGAATCTTACTCAACGAGCACACTTGCGCAACGTAAGTGGTATACCTTCCTTACGTGTGCTTGCATGTCATATTCAAGAGTATACATGTGCTTAACATCTACGCGTAGTGTCACACAACATCATGGTATGTCCATGGACTACATGTCATGCACTTCAAATCATTTTTGTTTTGTGGATGCTTGTAAGCTCGGAGTGTGTCTGTCTTCATTGTTGTATCTTCCACATCTGTTGGTTTGCACAGCTGTGTCATTTGCAAACCATGCCTTCATTGACATGGGTCAACCAATGCATCGGTGGCTGTCTTGGAAATATCACTTCATGTTAGACGACCCTTGCATTGTTAGCTTAGGAGTAGGAATAGTGTTTGCTTTTCGAGTTGTTTTCTTACATGCATGTTTGCTACTTTCTTTGTGTTTGTTTACTTACTCGTTTTTCTTTCACATTTGCTTCTACTTCTTTCTTTGCTCTTTGGTTTGTTTGCTTGTTATTGTTTGTATGTTAGTTTCACATGGACCATGTGCAACTCTTGAAATAAGCTAGGTAAAGTACAAGAGGACTTGTACATCTATCAACATTTGGTTATCTTTTGTCCACTCCCTTATGTAAGAACTTGATGACTTCAATCCATGATACATCAATGGAAAATATGTACTGTTCAAATTGAGCCTTGGTGAAAATACAATACTTGTGTACTAACTAGTATCACCTACTCTAGTCAGTTGTTTTTGGGTTAATCCTTGTCAGCTCAGTCAAGTAGAGTAAGGTGAGGGGAAAAACCTTAACAAGCATGTCAGAGGTGTATATAAACTACTTCTCTAAAGGAACAACCTCTTTTACTCTCAATAATTTAGGATCCCTCTTCCACCTCTGCAATGAATAAGTGTTATGCACAGTTATGAAAATGAAAAAGCGAAAAAGCGAAAATTTTAAAAGAATATATAAAATGAATACGGGGAAAGAAGAGAAGGGATTCATGCATAGAGAGGGGATGCAAGTAACTCTGTTGGGGTACTGACCAGGCTAGCTGGAAGTGGAGAGATTCTTGTGTTCCTGCGTGACTTCGTCGGGGTATTGTCCAGACCTCCTGATAGTGGAGCAACACCAGAGATGAAACTAAAACTCTGATGACTATACTGCTTGTGCACCAATATAACCCTCATCCCCAATCGAAACAACTGTGTTGGCTTAGCTTGGAATGTGTGTTGACTGACCAATGGCTTGGCAGATGCTACATCTTACAATCAAGCAACTGTGGAAACCAAGATGACCAGAGAACTGAACAATACTTTCAGAGGTGTTGGACTTGCTTTTCACGAACAAGGTCCATTTAAAGAGTTGGAGTTCTACCAATGTGTCGCCAAGTGTTGTAGCAGCTACAACCAACCTCCAAAAATTTTCCTTAGATTTGTTTTGGAGCCTCCCTACCAACCATCCTCAACAACATGTCTTGCACTGTCAAGCACATCAGCTTCATCTATTTCATAGAGTCTTGTCAGCCTGTGCATACAAGTTTGTTCCACCCCCTTCACAGGCTACATTCTGGACTTAGTGTTAGTTCCTTGTTGAGAATCTCCCTCTGGGAATTGTACAATTATGGAGGGTAACTAGCTTTCCCTCCAGAAATTGTGCAAACCCAGCTGGACACCCAGTTGGGCTCCAAAATTGTACAATTCTTCCTGGCAATCTCCCTCTCGAAAAGTGTGTAATCCATCCCAGGATAGCTGCTCAGCCCAGAAATTACACAATCCTAGGAGATAGTCACCTGTTCCTCACAAAAATTATGTAATCCCTCTGGGACAGCCAGCTCAGCAGCTAGCAAAAATTGCACAAATCTTGCTAGGCAGCCTGTTGGGCTTAGAAATTGTGCAATACAATCAGACATGCTTCCTTAAGAAAATTGCGAGGTCTGACCCAAGATAGTTGCTCAACTCAGAAATTGCGAGATATAGTCAAACATGCTTCCTTGATAAAATTGTGATGTCTGACCTAGGACAGCTGCTCAGCGTAGAAATTGTGAGATACAGTCAGAGAGGATTCCTTGAGAAAATTGCGAGGTCTGACCCAAGATAGTTGCTCAACCCATAAATTGTGCAATCCTAGGAGATAGTTACCTGTTCCTCTAAAAAATTACGTAATCCCTCTGGGAAAACCATCTCTTCTCAGCTCAGAAACTGCACATATTTTCATCCCAAGCTCGCAGACCGATGCATGTGCCTTCAGGTTGACGGTTCCCTCTGGGACCGAGAAAAGTTGATTTTCATGCATGGATTGCTTCTCCCAAGGTAGCATGCAAAGGCATCCCTTGATTCAGGGATCTGTTTTTAACAGCTAGAGGTTACATGCAAGGACCATTTCAGAAATCTCCCACCAAGTTTCGCTTTTCCTAAATTTGGGGCATGCGCGTCACAACCTCAATTTTATCGAAACTCATCAATCAGACACTAGAGAGCTCATTCCTCACATCGATCTTGTAGCTCTAACATCCCACATTACATCTAGGAGTCATCAAAACATTCAACTCAACTCTTTTAGGGTAAGCCCACTTCTCATGTCTTACACAATGTTTCTGTCGCTTTTTGTGTTTCGCTTTGTGTGAGTATTTTCTACTTGATTTAAGTGAGTGCTTGCTATCATTTTGATGTATGTTAACTTATAGAAGCATCATTTTAGTTTTCGTTCACATGTCACTGCTATCGCATGCATGACACTATTTTTGCATGGATGGTCGTCGTTGCGGTGACTCGCTTCACACACATGCATGCTTTCCCATTTTCTGAATCCTAAAATTGCTATTTGAATGTATGATCATTCACTCTTGTTTGCACTCATCTCATCATGCATTCAAAATTCTCATGTTTTCAGTCATTTTTCAGCCAGTCTGGGCTGCCTCGGCCTGAACCATGCCTTACCCGGCTAGCACTGCACATTTTTGGAAACAAAGTCTCTTCCTTCTCTCTAGAAATGGTGCAAGTCTAGCCCAACACTGACCTCTAGGCTTGCATTGCACAATTATTGGAGGTAGTGTCCTACTAGCCCCTAGAAACTGTGTAATGCAATTTGTTTGTTGCATGTCACTACTCAGTGAAATTGTGCATTGCGTAGTTTCAGCCCTCAGCAGGACATGATGGATTGTGCATTACGCAGTTCCAGTAGTCAATCAACCTTTCGATAGCCTGAACTGTGCCTTGCATAGTTTTTGGAGTCACTCTCCCGACCTCTCGATGGAAATTATGCAACCTTCACGATCAATCACACAGGTATGTTGCAATTCAATCCTCAAGTTTGTTTTGGTTTTTGACTGATAGATTTCTTGTCATGAGTGTTTTTATGTCTCTAGGCATCACAAGTGTTCATCTATATGTCAGCAGCACAAGTAAAATGGCTTTCAGGAGAGAAGAGTCAAAGGACACCGTCAAGAGCACAATGGGGGTTGCAGCCAAGCAAGTGTCTATGAGTTTTCCTACCTATGAAGACATTAAGTTGTTTGTAGACAAGGACATCAAGACAACATGGTAGCAGCATCATAGTGAGTAATGTCATCAATAGCAGCAGAAGGCAACACACTTGCATGCGACGAATGCAAGAGGAAGGTTGTTGACAAAATGGATGTAGAGCAAAGCTGTAAGTTCAAAGAAAATCCACTCGTGGTGAACACAGCTTTGGAGATTGAAGCTATGAGGTGACGACACGACAAAAAGATTGCACGAAGGTGGAGAGAGAAACAAAGAAGGAGTTGCATGTGCTAAAGCGACAATTCAAGGGGGAACATGAGCTGCACAGACGAGAGAATGAGTTACAGCAGGAATAGGTACAGTAGGCGACGCAACATGTACAAACAGATGAAACTACACCCACACAAGTTATAGATCCATCCCAGCAGCTAGCATGAATTAGAAAAGGTGAGCAATGATGTTGATCACATGCAAGGGAATTCAACAGCATGCATGTCATTATGCACATGCATGTGATCCCACCCATTTGGAGCACTCACCAAGGTGAAGACAAGAAGCAAGTTTGACTGAAGCTGAACATGTGTTTGGACAAGTTGATGTGTATGGTCACTAGCACACACTTGGAGATCAGCACAGACCCTAAGTATCAATATGTTTTTGGTCTAGGCACACCCAAGATGACCATGCACATGCTATCAGACGAGTTGGATAGAGAAGTCGTATTAGTGTACGCTTACTCATAAAATACAAGAGGAAACAAGTGTTGGCATTGATGTGCATTGCAGTGTTGCATATGTGTTTACGGTTAGAATTGATGTCCACCTAAGGTAAACCTATGTTAACAAAATCTAAAGCATGTGAAAATAATTGTTGAGTGGTCCATAACCTGTAGCATTTACTAAGATACTCAACACAGCAAAATGATAAATATAGGAAGACTTTGGGTCTATTTGGTTGGTTGTTTTGATACTATGAGTGTATGGTATTATGGGGGATTAGTGAGTGAATAGATATTGTTGTATCTATTCACACAACATTGTAGATATGTATTGATAGTGTGTATTTCATATTTCAGATATGATTTATGTTGCAGAGTGGAGGAGAATTTGATAGTAGTGAGTTCAGATTGTATTGAGAAGAAGAGTTACTATGATATGACTCAACCTCCTAGATTACCTTAAGGAAGTGGAATTGGAAAAACCAAAGCATTACTAACCTCCCTTAGGTGCCATAGGATCCCCAAGGGCTAAACCACCCTTCCAGGTGATGAGCCTCAGTGTTGCAACAAGAATGTTGCAACTCCTAAGGCTACCGACCTTAATTATCAACCCGGGTTTGTACAAACTTAAGAGGTATAAGAACTATATGTGTAGCGTACAATGTGTCCTTCCTTTTCTCTCATGATTTAATGGAGTGCATGTACTAAAGTCAAATCCTAAAATGATTGTAGAAAATGAAATTTTCAAAATGGAGCCTTAACCTATTGCAGGAAAGAAAGCACAAGGAAAGAAACCTATTATAATTGCATAAAGATCATGAACTAAATGTAAAAGAAACCTAGCTTAACCCTATTTATCACATGTGATTATTTAAACTACCTGAGCATGAAATATGATCTAGAGAGTACTAACTGCTGTGTGCATGTGTAAATATCAAAGAACTCTCTTTTTAAAATCTTTTTGCTTTATAAATGCAAATGCTAATCTTTCCTTGATCTTTGTCAAGGGAGACAAGTGTGGAGCAAGAGGGTTAAAATGGTCTTGATGGCATGGAGGTCAAGTAGAGGCCTAATCCCAGCTTCAATGATGATTTTTCTCCATTCGGGCTCAAAACAAGATTTCTTATAGGATCCCCTGATTTACTACGGGATGTTACAGATTTACTATATGAAATTATAATTCATTGAATGACCAAGAAAATAAAATCCAAATTGGAAGGGACAATTTTTTTTTATTGTCTAGGATGTCTTAGGTCCCCATTCCAAGTGGAATAACTCAAAAAGACCTTTGTTAACCATGCTAAAAAAATAGAAAAACATTACTAGTCAAAAATCTAGAAATTTGAGAAGTGAGCTAGTAAATCTAAAAAATGCCTAACCTAATAAAGTGAAAATGTAGTGGGGTAATTTGTGTTATGAAATAGATTTTTTTTGTGATCTAATGAAAGTGGAACCAACTCTATTGAAGCTCGTTGGCATTCTCTAAAAAATAGCAGAAATTTATTGTTCTTTGCCACAAAGGAGTTCAAGAAATCTATATTTGGGAATAAGAAAGCTAATACAAGTAGCTTAATGATTACTATGACCTTAAAAATCTTTTCTAAGGATGAAATGATATTTTTTATCCTACAAAATAACTTACATTAACCATTTAACTCAATCCTACAACAAGAAATCATTAATACTAAATGCAGAAGTAGAAGGAAATAAAAACAAGAGATGCATGTGAATAAGAAGTGAAAAGAAGGAAAGAAAAATATACAAAAGGGCTCTGAGGCTCCTGGGATGGCCAAGCCCAAGGAAACTTAGAGAGATATGGAGGAGAATAAGATTTAGAAGCTGATCATGACACCAATCTTCATTATTTTCATCAATACAATTACATCCCTGCAAAAAAATACAATGGAACTGCAGAAATACGAGTTCTCTCCACAAGAATACTAATGAAAATCTATGCCTAGAGGAAAATTTGACTTGGTACTAATAAAAAATTATTAGGAATCATTCCCCATGAATGGAGGAAGCTTTCCCCACCAAAATCCCTTGATTAGTGGATTTGGTCCCCAATACTAGGAATCTGCATTAAATGGAACGGAACACATTCCTAAATTTTCTCAATCATTGGAGTTCCACAATCTGTGCCATAATTCCATCATGGTAAATTTTACGGATGAATTTTAGCCCAAGGGAGAAATTTAAGGGATTTTTCATTTTAGAGGGGAGAAATTTTTATAAAACACCTATTTCATATATTTAGCCCAACTTTTATTTAAAAAATATTTATTTTTCGCATTTTAGCCCAAAGAAAAAGGGGCAGATAAACTATGAAAAGACTCATTTGACCCGATTCGCCTGGTTTGGGAGGTTATATTCCATTACAATTGCTCGATTTCTGCTTTGCAATGTTAAATTCGTTTGCAATCACCCATTTTTTGCTTGGGAGGTGGCATAGGAGGTTGTATTTGGTCCCAATAAATAAAAATATAAATAAATGAGAGGTATGGTAAATAAATAAAACACTTTTTAATATTTACTCCATGAGTCACCTTATATTTATGAACGCGCAAGGGTGTAAATAAATATAAATATAAATAAAGTGGAGATATGATAAACAAATAAAACCTCTTTTTATATTTAGTCCATAACCCTCTTTCTATTTAAGAAGGCTCAAAAAACAGGGTTTATTTAAGTGAATCCTATGGGCCAAATACCATATTTATAAAAGAGGTAGGGTAAATTAATAAAAATATAAATAAACGAGAGGTTTATATTTACTCCATAAGTCACCTTATATTTACGCATACTCAAAAAATGTGTTATATTTAGGTGAAGTGCATGTGCCAAATAATATGGTCCAAATACTATGGGCCAAATACCATGGGCCAAATTATTATTAATACCATGTAAAAAAACATTATTAACCCTAATATTAGAATTAATAAAAATAAAGATGGCACATGGTATTGACCCATGGTATTCACGTGGAGTGTAGCCTATTTAAAGGGGATCTCCCCGAGAGGGATCAATATCGTGATATGCAAACTAAAATAAAGTGAAAAAATATTTGATCCCTCTCGGGGCTTGGTAGATCAAGAGTAAAAATGGATCTTGTAATTTAATGTCACTTAAAACATTTTAACTTGGTTAAAAAAAAAAAAAAAAAAACATTTTATTATATTATTAATTTTTTATAAATTACTAATAGTATATTTTTTAAGCTATAGGTTTATGATAACCCATGGTAATACCATGGTATTCATGTGAGCATAGACTATTTAAAGGGGAAATTCTATCAGCTTACATCCATCTTAATTCTGGGTATACCAAGTGCGAAGAGGGATAAATAGATTCCATCCCTCTAAGAGTGGTACATGTGGAGTTAAGATGGATATAGGTTGGTTTTTATGATAATGAATATATTAAATAGACTTAGGAAATTATATTGCAAAAAAAACATTAGGGTGAATGGTTAAAGCTGCATTTAGTCACTTCACAAAATTTAGAAAAAATACCAATATCTCCATTAATATTGGTTTTTCTGATTTAACAAAAAAAAAATTCAAAACAGTGAAATCTTGTCTCTTTTTCTGCATCACCCTCGCAGAAGAGAGATAGTTGCTGCCCAGATTTCCCACCATTTTTCAAACATTCTCAATATGATATCTTCATGAAAAAGTTAAGGTACTGATGTTGGATTAGTTGTTTGAAAAATATCTAGTTTGTACAACCTTTCATCTTCTTTGTTATTCTTAGTTTGTCATAATGATCTGTAGGGGGTGGGCCACTGCACCATATTGTCCTAAAAGACAGAGATTGTGCACCAAAAAGGAAATTAATCCACATGTTACAATGCTATTAAAAAATGCATGAGGTATATGATGATCTAAAATTCGGCTATCGGCTCATGCTAGAGTTCTTGAGCAATCTTTGATACACTGTTCCTCCGCGCCCACCATTTCGAAGCTCGTTGCCTCGGGCCTCTCCTACTGATTCCGTCTTCATGAATCCGCCCTTCGGAGGGGTGGGCGAGGCCCCCCCTCCTCCCAAAGACTCCTTTACTGACAACTCGAAAAACGCAAACAGGAACGCCAGGCCCAGCTCCACCCCACTGGCCACCCATTTCATTGATTCGGCCACTGACAAAGTTGGCAACAACGATGCAGGTTCTGCAGCCACTAAAGACAAAGGAATCGATCAGAATGCCTCGACGTCACTGCCAAAGGCATTCTCTGACACATGCATCCCCAAGACTTCAGAAAGAACCAAAATAGATCTCCCTAGTCACAGAATCAATAGTCAAATCCAATATATGAGGGATCATGCCCTCATAGGCAAGTTCTTAGGACTCTGGCCTACTGAAAAGGCCTTGCAAGGATGGATTGCTTCCAAACGGAAGCCTAAAGGACAAGTTACCCTGCAACTTGATCCCAAAGGTTTCTTCACTGCCATATTCAATTGTCTGGAGGACAGAACTCATATCTTTGAGGGAGGCCCATATTTCTTCAACTCTGCAGGCCTATACCTCCGGGACTATATAGAGAGATTCAACCCAGACAAGGAAGACTTCAATTGGGCTCCAGTATGGATACATATGTACTCTCTCCCCTTGGAATACTAGGACGAGGAGACCTTAAAGGACATGGGCGATGGCCTGGGGGTTTTTATCAAAGTCGTCGATGAAACCAAACACCATAGATACACCTCCTATGCCAGGATCTGTGTCCACATGCACCTAGCCAAAGCACTCACGGATTCGGTAAGTTTATTCCATGACAATTTTGAATGGGTTCAAACTATAGACTACGAGCATGTTCCTTTTCACTGCAGGAAATGCCATGAACATGGCCACCTATTTAGAGATTGTCCTTTGAATCTGAGGTCCAAAGCCCCTATCCCAGAGACTAGCAAAGATGCCGAAGGATTTACAAAGGTCATCGGTAGATGAAAGCACACCAATAAATCTCCTATCACCCTTGAAGTTCTCAAGAAACCTGACATAAAGAATAACTTTCAAATCTTGACCTCTCAAGATGACTTGGAGGATCACCATTCAACCCCTTCAACTTCAAATCCGCCTCCAACATATTCCCCCCCTCCACCAAAATCTTCAGCTCCACTCTCAGCCTCTGATCTATCCATCATCCCCGCCTCTGCATCCACTGATAATAGAGATCAAGATAAAGCCCTTCAAGCATCCATCATGGAGATCGATGCTGCTCTAGCTCTCAGTATCCAACAACAGCCAAACAAGGAAGAATAGAACATACCAATTCACATGGATGAGGAACCAGAAAGTATAGATCTAGACATTCTTAGTCTGGAAACAACATGCCAACAAAAAGAATTTAGTGCTATACCCCCCTGGCAAATTGAGAGTCTTGCAGTAGTATTAGCCAAGGCACAAAAAAACAAATTTCTTGGTATTCAGGCAGGCAATCCTTGGGATGGAAAAAAAATACTGAAAGAATCAAAGAAACGCAGGCGCAAAATGGATCTGCAAAGGACCATTATCATTGGAGATATGCTAGTGGAATTCGGGAGATTCCCTAAGCTGACTAGGTTTTACAAATATCTCCCTCACGGTTCCTCATGAAGCTCATCTCATGGAATGTGAGAGGGCTTAACAGCCCCGCAAAACACAGGATGTTAAAAAATATGATCCAGCAAGATAAGCCTTCATTAGTCTATTTACAAGAAACAAAATGAAATAGCATAGCACTGGAAAAGATCCTAAATAAGGCTTGGTCTGGATGCCGCTCAATCTCAGTGGATGCTTCAGGGGCTTCAGGAGGGCTAGCAATCATTTGGAATCCTCAAGTTCTCTCCCTTCAGGATTTCCATGCCTCACACTACTTTATTCAAACAACTTTCCATCTAATAGGGACCAATATCCATGGTCATCTCTCTAATGTGTATTTCCCACAAGATTTACAAAAGAAGTTGGATCTATTGGACTCTATCACAACTCTCAACTCTGTCAGAAGCTTTCCCCTTTGGATATGCGGTGGTGACTTCAACATCATCACAACTTTAGAGGAAAAATCAGGAGACAAATCAAAGCTGGAAGGAGACAGCATTGGCCTCAAAGACTTCATACACAGAAATCAGTTAATGGATCTACAGACTTCTAATGGTATGTATACTTGGACCAATAAAAGAAGGGGACCACAACATATAGCCTCTAGGCTGGATCGATTCCTTATGTCGGACAATTCTGTTCACCTAGGTGGGGACTTTCACGCCTCTATCATGCCTCAAGTGGGTTCTGATCACTGGCCCATAATGCTACAGTGGTTGCGGCTAGGCTCTAGGTGTAATAGACCTTTTCGCTTTGAATATTTTTGGTTCTCACATCCTAATTTTAGAGCCATAGTTAATGATGCCTGGAACTCCTTCACTCCCCCTGAAGGAGCCAAGATGTTCTAGTTTCAACAAAAGCTAAAACACCTCAAACAAGCTCTCAAATCTTGGAATCGTACTCAGTTTGGCAACATTTTTGACCACTAGAAAGCACTGGAGCAACAAATGAATACTTTACAATAGTGTATCATCACTAAGGGAAGAACGAAAGACCATGCGCAACAGGAGGAGGCCCTATTGACTAAGATTGAAGCATGAAGGCAACAAGAAGAAATCTTGTGGTGTCAAAAATCCAGGATCAGATGGCACAAGGAAGGAGAGAAAAATACAAAATTATTTCACAGGTCTACTATTCAAAGGAGGATGCATAATAACATTGCTTTCATTAATCATCGGCATGGGGAGAGACTGGAGGTGCATGAAGAAGTGGAACAGGAATTCAAAGAGCATTTTAAGGACATTCTACGGGAGCCTCCGGGTAGTAGGAATCAGGCCATTAAATCAATTACACAACATATTCCTAAAATTATTATGGCGGACCACAACAAAATGCTTCTCTAGCCTATCATGATGCAGGAAGTGGAGAAAGCTATGGCTCAACTCAAGGATGGCAAAGCGCTTGGTCCCAATGGATTTACAGCCAATTTCTATCATGCTTTCTGGGAGCTTATCAAAAGAGAGGTTTGGGAGATAGTGGAAGAATCATGATCGATGCATTGGATCCTTCCCTCCCTCAACATGACCTTCATAGTGCTAATACCTAAAGTATAAGAATCCAATACTCCTGACAAATACATGCCCATCGCACTTTGCAATGTCATCTACAAACTCATATCTAAAGTCCTAGTGAATAGACTCAAACCTCTGCTCCCTCTCCTCATTTCGCTAGAGCAGACAGGCTATGTAGAAGGGAGACAAATCATGGACGGGATCATTCTCTCAAATGAAGTGATCCACTCACTCAAGATACTAAAAAAGCCATGTATGATTCTCAAGTTATACCTTTCTAAAGCTTTTGATAAACTCAGTTAGAGCTATATAAATCAGATGTTATTAGCATTTGGCTTTAGTGCCACTTGGACACATTGGCTAATGAATCTAATCTCCTCTCCCTGTTTCTCCATTCTCCTTAATGTTTCTCCATCCATGCCCTTTCGCCCTTCCCGGGGAATACGACAAGGTGACCCTCTTTCCCCATTCCTCTTTGTTATTATGGCCAAAGTCCTAAGTCGTCTTCTTCATTTTGTTATCTCTTCACACACCTTAAAGGGAATTTCTCTTAATGGACTACCACCCATCTCCTACCAACAATTTGTCAATGACAATATACTTTTCGGCCATCCTTCAGCTCAAGAGGCCTCTTCCTTAAATTCCTTGCTCAATCTCTTCTTAGAATCTTCTGGCACCACCACCAATGCTTCCAAATCCCAGCTCTTCTTCTTCCACACACCCACTCTTACTCAGAGAAACATAGCCAGGATTATGGGCTTCCCGATAGCTGAGCTTCCTTTGAAATATCTAGGAGTTCCCCTGCTAGACTCAGCTATCAAACATGCTTCCTCGAGATCCCTCCTTGACCAATTAGAAATTAGGCTCTCCTCCTGGACCTACCGCTTGCTCAACATTGCCAATTGGCTCGTCCTTATCAAATCCATTCTCCAAGCCATGCCTCTATATTTATTTTCTATATTGGCAGCTCCTAAATGCATTCTTAAAAACATCGGCAATCTTCAAAGAAACTTTCTTTGGGGTTCTTCAGGACTCAATAGAAAATGGGCTCTTGTCAAATGGACTGAGGTCTATCTTCTGAAATCAGCAAGTGGGCTAGGTCTGAGGGATCCCCTACACAACAATCACACCATGGGAGCCCGCATCTGGTGGAACTAGATCCCCAAACCACACATTCCTTGGGCATGACTTTGGTAAGCCAAATATGCACCAGGAAGTCATCAAGAAGATCTCATTCGCATTAGCACAACCACCCCTGGCTCGTTGATCTCGAATGTTGCCAAGCATCATAGTGCCTTTATTCAAGCGCACAGCTTTTGGGAAATCCATTCGGGTACCACCGCTAGATTTTGGGAGGACTCTTGGCAACAACTTCCCAAACTAGCCTCACTCTTCCACAAACCCAAGTGGAAAGCTTCTATGCAGCATACTAATCAAATCCATGTCCATCAGTTTTGGCAACAACAATCCCCTCAAGGTTTTCAACTTTGGAAATCAGCTAGCACTTGGCAGGCTAATTGGCAAGAGGAAACATATGAAGAGATCTATCAAGAGCTCAAACTCAGGAAAATTAAATACTCTGATCAAAAGGACAAAGTGTGATGGGGATACACGCCCAAAGGTATGTTCACTACCAAGGAAGCATACCAACTTCTTTATCAATCCACGCAGATAACAAAGGATCAACTTTGGGATCAGGTTTGGCAACCATGCATTTGGCCTAAGGTCTCTACCTTCCTTTGGCTTCTAAGCAAACAACGAATCCTCACTTGGGATAATCTACAAAAGTGAGGATTTACTAGGCCTTCTAGATGTCCTAATTACAATCTTAACACAGAGACCATCCTGCATCTCTTGGATACCTGCCCATTAGCAACACAACTTTGGGAAAGAATAGAATAATGCAACAGAAGAACGGGTAGACGTGGGGGAGATATTATTAGAACTATTAGAAACTGGCCTCAAAATCCTTTCCAAAGCCTTCTTCTCAATTCCATCTAGATCCTCTTACCAGGCTTTGTCTACTGGATTATCTGGAAGGAGAGAAATAACAGGATCTTCAACAATCTTAGCAATCCCCTTGATACCCTATGGCTACTTCTCAAACAAAACCTTCAAGAAACTCTAGCTCTAAGACACTGGAAAGACTCAGATTTGCCAGCCTCACCCCAGGAATGCCTAATTTTGAAAAATTGGAACTTGGACCTCGCTTTTTTAGCTCAAGTCAAGCCCAGCTCCTCCATTCATATTGACTCTCCCCACTCCTGGTCTCCCCTTGCCTCCCTTTCCTATAAACTGAACTTTGACGGGGCTGCTAAGGGCAATCCTGGGTTGGCTGGTTATGGTGATATTTTCATAAATGACTCTGGCTCAGCACTGCACATATATCATGGATCGCTTGGAAAAGATACCAACAATGCTGCCGAACTTGAAGGCTTATGGAAAGGCATCTATATAGCAGAAATATAAAAAAATTTCCCTCTAGAGGTAGAAGGGGATTCTCAAATTTTAATAGAAGCAACTACTCAGATTCACTCAGGCACCCCAGCAGCAAAGATTGCATTGAGCTGGTAGCTTCTAAGTAGATTGGAACAAGTTGAAGAATGGCTCAGGGCAGCCCGAAGCATCACCTTCAAGCATGTTCGGTGTACAGCTAATAAGGTAGCAGATAGACTGGCTAACCAAGGTGTCAATCAGCAGCTCCCATTCTTCTCCGGTCCAATAAGTGATTCCAATGATGCAAAACTCAAACAAGATTGCACTCTTCTGGTGCAACAAGATATATCTCTCCCGGATGTGGGTGTCTAGCCTCTATATAAGCCTCATACATACAATACCATGGATCATTACCATGGTTCCCTCATACCATCGACTAATACCATGGGCCCATTACATTATTACTAACTACTTGTGGTCCCTTACATGATATGGGTTAACCACCTTATTTATTACTATGGCCCATCCCATTATTACATTATTACCTTGGGTACATCCCTTGGTACCCCATATTATCCCCCCTAGGTATATAACAGGGATTCTCAAATTTTAATAGAAGCAACTACTCGGACTCACTCAGGCACCCTAGCAGCAAAGATTGCATTGAGCTGGTAGCTTCTAAGCAGATTGGAACAAGTTGAAGAATAGCCCAGGGCAGCCCGAAGCATCACCTTCAAGCACATTCAGTGTACAGCTAATAAGGTAGCAGATAGACTGGCTAACCAAGGCGTCAATCAGCAGCTCCCATTCTTCTCTGGTCCAATAAGTGATTCCAATGATGCACAACTCAAACAAGATTGCACTCTTCTGGTGCAACAAGATATATCTCTCCCGGATGTGGGTGTGTAACGTGACAAGTTGTACGAGGGCGGGTTCATGGGCTGGCGCATGGCTTACTACCACCGCCATCCGGCCTCACGTGCAACCAGGTTTAATGTCTTCAGCGGAAAATTCCAATGCAACATTAATGTCATTCGCTCCCCCTCTCCAATCTGCAATTTCTTTAGGTAGGACGCCCCTCTTAAATTACACTTATGCTCCTCCCCTGAGCTCTTTTCATCCTAGTGTTGGCGCAGCGCTTCACTCTCAAGCCAGTCCAGGGTATCGTTTTACTCTGGATTGCTGTGATGAGGTATTACTAGGCTTCCACACTTCTCATAGCCCTGTTTGCAACTACAGCAGTCGCACCTCCTCTGTCTTTCCTGCTACTTCCAGTTTAGCTCTTCTTGCTCATTTCAACATGCCTAGACTTCGCTCGAGAATGAGTTGTAGAAGAGGAAGTTCTCGAGGCTGCATAACTCACCAGCCCTCCTCCACTACCTCGGACTCCTCGACTAAAGCTTTGGACTTCTGCACTGATAGCTTTCCAGTTACCAGGCGTGGACATGGTCGGGGTCGAGGGTAGCAAAAGAGCGCACTCAGCATTCCCATTCTAACACTGCTTGTTTTTGGTTCCCTTGCACTCTCCGTAATTCCTCCTTCATAGCCTCTATCACCATCGAGCTTCGAGAGGATTCTTTTGGTTCGATTGCTGCTATACCAGGGGTGTCTCGGGAGATGGAGGCGGAGGACAATCATGGAACTTCTAAAATTGACAATGCACAGACTAAGGATCCTAGTGGCTCTGCCGGTCCGAGCATCCCCACTGGTGGAGGTTCTTCAGGTAAAGAAGGCCATCCTTCCGAGGAAGAAGACCCCTACAAATATGGGTGTCGCATTGCTAAAGAAGCGCCTACCACCTCTCATGAAGCCTAATCAGGTCTGCGCTTCTTGGTTTTTGTTTCTATGTTGTTCGAAGCTGCTCAATTCCCTTATGGTTAATAGTCATCACATGATTTACAGTTCTCAGGCTCAGTTTTTTACTCCAATATCAAATGGCCGATTTCCCCTGCGTGGGCAACATTTTCCTAACTATGTCATTGGGTCTCAGTTTCGGCTTATGTTGTTCTTTGGGTAAATCTCTAGTTTTGAAAGGGTAATGCATAACTGTTTACTTGTTCGGGCTCAGTTTACTTGTCCTGGTCTTAATATTCCTCTGGTCAGTCTTCAACTTCAGTCTGGGCATTTTCTGTTTCATGGAAGATCTAATAGTCAGTCTTTAGCCAGTCTTTTGGTTAGTGTTCAAGCAAGGTATTATGAGCATGCCGCCTCTCTGGGCTAGACGTTTCGAGGCCACTGCCTCTCTGAAAATATAACTTTTTGTATCAATATAGGAGTAGACAAATTCAGAAAATAAAATAAAAAATTAATTAATTAATTAAAAATAAATAAAATAAATAAAGTAAAATAAAATAAATAAATAAAATAAAAATAAAAATAAATAAATAAATAAATGCAAGAGGTATGAAGTTAGTGAATTATGCTAATATAGGCAATTTAGATGGGGAAAGACGTAATTAAATTTTATTATTTAATTGAAGATTTCCAATTAAAATAATAATAAATCTACATTTATATATTTTTATATTGATTGGAAGGCTTTTGACAACAATCACTTCTTTCCATTAGATCCCCTTTAGGCCTTTGGGATACCTACTACTTTCTTATATTGTATACTTGGGGCTTGCTACTTGTTGGCGTGTTGGGGTAAACAAACTTGATGTGTTCTTTTTTATCTCGAAGTTGGATTCTATGGAATAAGAAAGAAATTTGATAGCTTGGAAAAAATGGTAGCTTGAAAAAAGTGGTAGAGAAAAGATTAATCTCTCCTACCTTGAAAGAACTGGTGGTCAAGATCAACACTTACAAGAACTTTGTTGCGGAATATTATCAAAACTAATAGAAGGATATGAAAGAGTGTATATTAAGAAACTTGACAAACATGGCCACTGAAACTTGCAATATTGTTTGTAGGAAGAGAAAATTATGTTTCTTTTTTCCAAACATGTATATTAGTATATTACAGTTTAATGAATATGTTTTCCTATTATCATATATGGTTTCATACTTTAACAAAACATTCGCCAAGACTTCACAATGTTTTATTATTCAGTGAAAGATTTGCCAAGATCTTACAAGATTTTATAATTTAGTGAAAGATTTGCCATGCCTTTACAAGATATTATAATCTGGTGAGAGATTCGCCAAAAAAATTATATATACATATTATATTATTGATAAAATCGCCTCCCATTTTTCCTATGTGTCATGGGGATTCGCCCATTTATTATACATATAAATTTAGAGTGGTTCTTAAAATTTTCCCTGAATTCCATAATATCTTGTTGATTTATTATTTATTATTGGTCCTCCTGTAGTAGGGAGCAAGTCCCTAAATTATCTCCTCCTCCAAATCTTCATAATTTGCCCAATATTCTCATAATATTCCGCAAAAATAAATAATATTAGGTACAAATATCCAATTATTTATAAACCTTCCTAATGAATATATTAAAGTTAAAAATACATTATCTAACGCAGAAAGAGAGGTTTAATGTGTTGAAGGATGGTCATAGGCCTTAATTTATGTTTAATTTATAGGCATGGGCCTTATTTTATGTCTAATTTAGAGGCCCATCACCAGGTATCGAGACCTGAGTTAAAGCTATGTTTTTTTGTCTTGGATTCCCAAACACAGGAACAAAACTGCTAGAATTCAATTGTAATCCTCCAGTCACATGCACAAGCCTACAAAGGAGCTACCACAATTTTTTTCACCTAGATCTATGCATGCAACCATGAGATATGGGGAACTTTTTCAGGGCTAGTCTCCAGACCACTGCCCAGAACTTAATGAAACTCTCATAAATGATAAATGACACAGGGACAAAGCCTTCCATACAAAAATTAGACAATAAATTGACCTAGCCATGCCTAATCATGACATACATTCTGTCAAATACATGACAAACATGTAAACTTTAGGTCATAAATACACATTTGAACATAGGGTTCTCAAAGTTATTTGAGAATCGTCAGGAAGGTATAATGCCTTCTCACAATATCTACATTATCATATATTAGGTCATACATTCATTAACCATTCATTTACTAATCAAAAAATGATGAGAGTGATAACTAAAGTTTGTCATAAACCATGCTTATAACTAACATATAACCAAACAAATACCAAAGATAGAAAAACCATTAAATCCGAATAATAACAAGTACACTTACTCATAAAATACAAGAGGAAATGAGTGTTGCCATTGATGTGTGTTGCAGTGTTGTGTTGATGGTTGTCATTGATGTCCACCTGATTTCTTGGGTTGTAGGTGAGTTGGTTATGCATGCATATGTGTGGTTGCAAATGGTTTAGGTGTAGATTATTGAGGTGTATATGGTCATTGGCATGTCTACTATCTTGGACCAGCTTGGAGATGACGATTCAGTTATATATGGTCCTTGGAATGTCTACCAGCTTGGACTAGCTTGATGGATGCTTTAGGATTTAGATTTGAGGAGCCCTGTTTATTATGTCTCCATGTCCCAATTAGGTCAACATGTTGTTGATATTATACATTGGTCTTGGAGAGGATATACATCTTTCAGTATAGTGTTGCAATGGTTGTACAGGTTTTGGAGGATTTTTGACAGGTACTGGAACTGCTTACTGATGGAGAGATGTTGTGGAGAATTTTGATGGATTAGATGTTTAGTATGGTTGTTGATTGGAATCCTAGTCAACCTAATTTGAATTGTGATGATGTTGATGATATTGAAATGGTTTGGTGAAGTGTTGCAGAGGTACTAGTGACTTCCATAGGTCCTACAAAGGCTTGTCAAGCTCTGGAAGAAGGTGGAGTAGTTTTTGAGTTGAGTTGACTGAGTTTTGACCATACTTAGCCCCAGTCGCATGGAGAAAGGGTCATGGGAGAAATTGGAAAGCTCTAGTCACTTGGAGGTAGACCAATGAGAGTGACCAAAAGATCCAGTTGATTTCAGGTAGGCTTTTGCATGCGACCGAGCCTTTTCTAGAGTTTTTCTCTACATTTCCCACGCTAGTCACCTAATTTTTGTGTTGTAGCAATGTTTTTTATTATAATGTTTTAACATATGGTCAAAAAAGTTTGTGGGGCATCTAGAAACTGATTAAGGTTGAAAATATCAAAAGGCTAGTGGATTTATTTGGTCAAGAAGTCTATGTTAACATAATCTGAAGCATGTGAAAAGAGTTGTTGAGTGGTCCATAACTTGTAGCATTTACTAAGATACTCAACACATAAAAATGATAAATAGAGGAAGGCTTTGGGTCTATTTGGTTGGTTTTTTTGAGACTGTGAGTGTATGGTGTTGTGGGGGCTTAATGAGTGAATAGATTTTGTTGTATCTATTCACATAGTATTGTAGATATGTGTTGGTAGTGTGTATGCATATTTCAGAGATGATTTGTGTTGCAGAGTGGAGGAGAATTGATAGTAGTGATTTGATATTGTTTTGAGTAGAAGAGAAGAATTAACACTCTCTAGGAAAATTTATTTTGATTTAGTTTTTGATGAGCAGAATGATGAAGTTGTTGGGTCGCTCAAGTTGAGAGAATTAAGAACCAAGTCTGAAACATTTATGAAATGAGGTTCACGTGGAGGAATTGAAGGCACGTAGGCTTCATAGTATACAATGACTTGTAAGATTCCATATATGGAACATATTTCTCCATCCAATCATAGTTTGATACTATCCAATGGTAGTTGGCTAAGGATTGTTGGTCGTGGGAGCTTCTAGTGGAGAGATTTTCGTAGATCCATGTGGGAAACAAATTTTCTTTCTAATAGTACCATCATATTGTGTATGAAGCCGAGACTTTTGGATTATGGGTGTAAGATAATCCATGTACAATTGTTTAGCAGATTAATAATAGAATTTATCATCGCAACAACAATAGGGTGGTTTTCTCCCAAAAGGATTTCCACCATAAATACTTGTGTTCTTATGTGTGCATTCTTGTGTTGATATTACTCATGGTTATTTATCATGGTTATTAAGTTTTGAGTTTATTTATTCTTACATGATTTGATGAGTTAATGTTGTCAATGTGAATGGATATAGATTATGGAAAAATATTTAAAATTGGTAAAAAAAACCATTACTACAAATTCACCCTCCCCTCTATACTGATCTAGTTTTCATCAATTGGTATTAAAGCCAATGCTCTTCAGTGAAGCTTGACCGTTTGGGGAGTAGATATTGGGTCATGGCTAGAAGCAAGAAGAAGATGTCTCAAAAGACAAATAATTTGAACAAGGAAGAAAATCAATCTATTGCAAAAGAAGTTTCAAATTGCAAAATCTTAGCCAAATCAGATGTGACAAGAGGTAATATTTTGAAAGCAATTCAGAATTATGATTCTGATTATTCGTTTGAATTATATAGTGAAGAAGTAAATGTTTTTTCTCGTGTTAAGGATGAATATGGATAAAAAATGGTTGTAATAGAAGAATTAGTTGCTAAAGTGGATAGTCTAATAGTTGCATGTAGAGATCATAAGAAATTGTTGCATATTTGTGGTGAGAAGGAGAAAAATATCAAGGAAGATCTCACTATCTTGAGGGACCAGATGGCAGATTCAAAAATAAATGAAGAAGTAATGTGCAACAAGCAAAAAGAAAATAATGATTATGTTGAAGTACTAGAAAATGTTGTAGATAAATTGAGAAACAAAATTGAAGAAAAGGAACAACAACTTGAAGAAATTAAGAGCAACATTGTAGTGAACAGATATAGTTCAATGCTTCAAATAAGAGATGTAATTTCATATGTAGGAAAAATTAACATAATAGATTGAAATAAACCTACAACAAAGATTGTGAGGGGTTGTTGGGAACGACTCCCCTAGGGTCAATTTTGGGGATAAAAGCCCGCGTTTTGGGGCTAAAGGCCCAATTTCTGTATAGAGAATGTAAAGTCTCTGCATTTTGTGGTCATAGAGCATGAATATGTAAACAATCAAAAAGGGTTTCCACCCTTATTTTAGATAGTTTTTGTCATCTTGATGAGATCTGCCCTTGGTCTACGAACCATGGGATTGTATAAAAATGGGAGTCTTAGAAGAGTCTAAGGTAGTTTTTGGTAGAGTTCTAAGTAAGTTTTTGGGTCTGTGAGAGCTAAGAGTGAAGAGTCTTAGCGTAGGAAGAGGCTCTGCAGCTGAGTGCACAGAGTCCTAGGGTAGAAGTCTGTAGCTGAGTGCGCGGACCTCTGCAACTGTGTGAGCAAGGAAGTTAGAGTATGTACTGAAGATCTGAACCATCAATAAAGAGAATTATTCTGGAGATATTTGTGTATGAGTTATTTTACTTCTCTTATGAATATTGCGATTATGTTATGTTGAATACTGGGTTTATGAATTAATGCTATATTAATGTGTGAATCTATGTATTTTGTTTTTTCATATGAATGCAAGTAAGAATATTTGTTTACGCACGATAATCATAATTCATGTTGAAGTTAAATAATACTTAAGCTAATCGGGGTAGACACAGAAGTAAGGATAATTACAGAGGCGTGTAAGCATTTGAATTGGCTATTCAAGGTTCGTGAAGGACAATCAGAGACTTTTGTGGAGGCTTCAAGGATGAATAAGAGAAGTACACTGATAAGCCCTAAATGGCTTATCAATCTGCACGAAGGAATAGTGAAGGTCTAAAAGTGACATCGCTACCATCTCAGGGTGCGTAAACATGGTTCCTGCATCCCCCCATACTGTTTTGGTGAGACTTTAGTCCGTGCTCCGCGGATTGATGCTGAAAGGGCCAGTAGTGTAGGGATTTTCTTGGCTACTTAACGTTGAACCTAGGTTAGGGCCCATTAAGCCAACAAATGGTTTCATTTCCGGGACTGGGATCTACATAATGAGATGTGTGATGTCACATCATTGGAATCCAACTAAGAAAGAGATTGAAGATTGGTTCGATAGAAAGATCCATGAGTTCGCAGCACAAGAAAATAGGAATTTGTGATTGACTAAAGAACAGTGGTTAAACAGATACTTGTACATAGAAATACATGAGATCTTCTTTTGTTCCTTCTCGGTCGATTTGTACGAGTGGATTGTGAAATTGGTAGACAGTCAAGGAAGGTGGAGGCTTGACGGTCCAATAGTCTGGACCTCGGAGTTAGTGTGGAGATTAGAAACCTCTAAAGATAAGATCATGTGTACTATCGATCATTAGCTCAATCGTATCATAGGAGGGTTCATGAAAAATTTCACAGTCGATACCTCAGTTAGTTACAGTGAAGCAGAGCAACGCCTCTTCAAGGGGGAGTGAGGTAAGTATTTAAAATCGTTAAATACTTGGATTAAGATGCTTTTGTGTGAAAAGAAAATTATGAAACAAATTTAATTTTTGGGGCTACGTGAAGTGGAAGGACATTCAAGAACAAGGGAAGAATAGCCCTGAATATAGCCTGCTAATTGAACCCCCTCTAAGTGATGACAAAGAAGCATCACAGGTATCTCTGCAGAGAGTTGTTTAGTTGATAAAGCAAGGGTTCCCATGAATACCTCATCCACCCACACTGCCTCCATCTTCACCTTCGCCACATATGCCTTTGCCTACACCACTGCCACCATTCAATATGGTGAACTCTGTAAAGCTACCTGTGTTCAAGGGTGTGGAAAATGAAGATTTAGACTAGTTTTGGTTCGTCATGAAGGTTGTATGGGAAGCTCATGGTATCATGGATGATCAAATGAAGAAAGCAACATTGGTTAGTGCTTTGTAGGACCACGCACTAACATGGTACATTAAGTATTGCACTGATAATTTGATGTCTGCATTGGAAGATATCCAGATTGCACTAAATAAGGAATTCAGTAGACCTAAGTTTAAAGCGCAACCAATTGGGGGATTCAAAGAGATCATGATGAAGATTGGTGAGACACCTTGGGATTTGGAATAGAGATTGAAGTGTATGATTTGCAAGACTAACATGAATCTGACTGATGGGCAACACCGTGAATGGTTTGTGGCCTCGCTCCCGCCTCATCTAAGGGTTGCGCTATCACAACAGAAGATTAGGACCTAGGTGGAAGCTCTAGAAATCGCGATGAGATTGCATGAGACACCAATGCAAGTTGCTAATCTGGGGGTTCAATAGGTTCATACGTAGTTACATAACCTTTGCCTAGAAATGAAAAGTCTAAATAAATATAGAACAGCTTAACCTGGGTTACGTGAAGAAGTTTGGTGCCTGAAGTGGAAAATCCAGGGGCACGATAAAGATCACTATCTAGTTTTCACAAATTATGCTGCAGCAGGGGGACCAATGCCTCCAAGGTCGGAAGCTCTACCAAGGCCAAGTATAGTGCCTGTGCTATGGTGTGCTATCTGTCAGGCAGCTAGTAAACATGTGACAAACAATTTCCATTTGCTGCAGAAATTCGTACAGACGCCGCAACATCTCTTCTGCAACTTCTATCAATCAGTGGGTCATGATGAGCGTAATTATCGGAGTTATGAATAAATGATGGATAGAACACTTGTATATAGGGTGTAGGTAGAAACACAGCCTCTGGATTAAGGCACTAGAGGAGCGCGAGGTAAGTATCAGGGGTGCGGATGAGGCCGAGGTGTAGGAGGACCTGGTAGAGGTCGAGGGTAGGTCATTTTTTACAACTATGGGGGACCAGGACACTATGCGTGAGACTACCCGAATCCGATGCGGTTTTCATGCCATTGTTGTACTCAGTTTGACCATGCGATGGAGGATTTCCCTATATTGTTAGCTAAGATATACGAGAAGGGGGTGCAACCTCAGCAACTGACTCAGAACCTACAAATGATGAGGGCTAAGCCTCATGAGGAAGATCCTATGGTAAATATTGTGCTACGGAGTGGGGTGATGACTGTTGAAGATAAGGGGAAGTAGCCTAAAGAAGGTGAGTGGGTTCGCAAAGAACCACAAAAAGAGACCAGGTTTGATCTAGAATGTGCAAAAGAAACATTTATGGAAGTGAAGAAAATCTTCGCCGAGGCCTCTACCTCAATGAGTAAGGATAAGATGGTTGAATTAATGGACCCATCCATGATTACCATGTTCTTGAAGACCTGCATGAAACTACTACATGATAGCAAGGTTGTGAAGGGGCTACAGAAACTTATCAATAGGTGCATTGGGAAGGAAAATGCCATTGACGAACCGCGTGCAGTCAGAAAGATTGGTAGGCATAAGATGAGAACAGGGCGTGAGATGAGGCTTTACTATGCAGATAAGTGAATATGAGATGGATCAAGCTATTTTAGATTTGGGGTCAGAGCAAACGTTTTGCTAAAATAAACATGGGAGAGAATGGGGAGATCTGCACTAGAGTGGTCTCTGATTCAGTTAAGGATGGCGAATCAGTAGAAAATCATCCCAATGGGGAGGTTGCAAGGAATAACAATTGATATTGAAGGTGCGAGTGCACTAGCTAATTTTGAAGTGATAGAGATTGTGGATGATAGAAATCCCTACGACGCACTCCTTGGGATCAATTGGGCCACTAGCATGAATGGGGTAATCGATCTAAAGAAGTGGAAGATGATATTTGAGAAGAAATCGCTCCATGTAGTGGTACCCCTAGACCTTGTAGAAGGACTATGCTATATTGAACTGGTCCACGATTATGAAAGTGATGATGATTTGGACCAGATTTATAAGATAACGACGTGAGATCAAGACTAGGTGAATTCGACAACAGATGGATGTATTGTAGGGGACTGTGAAAGTTCCAACATGTCAGATTCAGATGAAGAAATAGAGCACTGGTAGAATCAATTGCATGAAGTGTCTACACTGCACTGTAATATGATGACCAAGTCATTGCATTGTGTATCATTAGAGGTAAGAAATTTGCCTTACTATGATGGTTTAACTGATGTTGATCACTTTTTGTATGCATTTGAGAGAGAAGTTCCAGAGAAACATCACTTTCAGGCCCTCGACTAGGCGCTGCGTGCTATGCCTGCGAGATAGTGGGTCACACACAAGGACAATTTTGATGATTGGCGCATATATAGAGAAATGATGAGAGAGCGGTTTGGTCACCCACAAGTGCGGCTAGCATAAAAGTATGATGGGAGAAATGATCCGCATGACCATTTGGCCAAATGGACTGGAGCATATGGAGCGAAGCCTCAGCAGGAGTGGGTACATATGTTTTGTCATACTTTGGATGTTATACTAATGAACTGATATTTGGAGACGAAGCTCTGCCATGGCATTGAAGAATGGGATGTTTCGCGCCAAGGATTTTTGACGACGTTCAACTTTGAGGATGGGTTTGAATGTATCGACGAAGTGTTGCAAGAGGTTAAGGTAACGATCTTTAAGATATCGCAATATCCTCTAGATTTGATTCAACCTGATTGGACTACCTAGCTGAGCCATGCACTGGAGTGCTACAATGTAATAGTGGAAGAAAACGACGAAGACCCAAGGAAGATTAATATCCACAAGGCTGAAGGTCACCATGAAGTTGACAGACTGCAACTAGAGAACCCAGACATAACTGAGTTACTCAAAGCTAGATAGGTGAACATTGGCATGGAGGCAGAGCTGAAGTTTACAAAGATTAGGGACTACTGGGATGACACGACAGTCGATAAGCTCGTTGAACTACTCTGCGAATATCAGGATCTATTCCCCATGAAGTTTTCATATATGAAAGGGATAATAGGGGACTTGGGTGTCATGAAGATCACTCTAAAACTAAATGTGAAGCTAGTTAAGCAAAGACCTTACTGCCTCAATTTGAAGTATAAAGAAAGGGTCCATTTGGAGTTGGATAAAATGCTTGTAGCAGATATCATTGAACCAGTCGAGGAGTCTGATTGGGTGAGCCCAATAGTAGTTCAAGAAAAGAAGCAGAAGGATGAAATAAGGATATGCATAGATCTCAGGAAGTTGAATGATTTCTACGTGCATGATCCATTCCCAACTCCATTCACCGATGAGGTGCTAGATAATGTTGGCGGCCAAGAAGCATATTCATTTACTGATGAGTTCTCAAGGTACCATCAGAAAATCACGCCATATCACCCATAGGCTAATGGAACAGTAGAAGCGTTTAATAAAATACTGGAAAATGTGTTGACAAAGGTTCATAATACACAAATAAATGACTAGGATGTCCATGTACCCGCAGTGCTATGGGATTATAGAATGACTTGCAAGAAGTTGTTTGGACAAATGCCGTTCACGCTGGTTTATGGTGTATAAGCTGTGATTTCGATGGAGTACATTGTACCTAGTCTACGCATAGCGGCATTCATAGGAATAACAGATGACGGAGCCCTAGAGGAGAGGCTCACATAGCTAATAGAGCTTGAAGAGGATATATTTATAGCTATATTCCATCAACAAGTTCAAAAGGAGTGCGAAAAGGCATGGCACGATTGGCACATCAAACTACGCACCTTCAAGGTAAATGATTTAGTTTTATTATATGACAACAAGTTTGATAAATTCCCAAGAAAATTTAGGATGCATTAGATGGGGCCTTATGTCATCAAGGAGATTACCAATAGTGAAGAAGTTCAATTGGTAAAATTAAATGGAGAACCCTTCCCAGGAAAGGTGAATGGCAACCGATTGAAGCCATACATCAGCGATCCAGCTAGATGAATACATGATGGAAGCATAGTCTTAACATCCCAGGCAGCTGAAAGGAGGTGCGGGACTATAAACCACACTGCCCGGGTTGTGGAGCAACATAATTGGGAAACTGCACAGAACAAAGGAATGTCATAGTGTCAACAAAAATGCACAGGAAGATGCACTATCGAAGAAGTGACCGCACATGATAGCCGAAAAGTGACTGTTATGGTCACTATTCATGATTTGACGATGAAACAATGGATAAATGGAGCGGGGGAGGGGGGATGAAGCATTTAAGTCAAAATTTAAGGGAAATAGCTTTGAAAATATGTTGCCAATCTAGCATTTATGAACGAATTTTTGGGGGAACGGTCAGATTTGAATTCGCAAATGCCTATAAATTAAAGATGGCTGCCCAGTGAAAAACACTTGGCATTTTGAGAATTGAGGTGTTGAGCTCTCAAGCATGTATGAATCATGAGAACTTTGAATCTTTGACAGTGAGTTCAGCATTTGAGAAATTTTTGAAGGAAACAAAGGAGTTTTTTACTAGCATCATGTCAGTGCCCGCAAAAACCATGAGTGCAGGAGAAGCAATGACAACTGAGGGAGCTACCCTGGAGGTAGTAATGGCAGCTAAGGAATCTCCCCCAGAGATAGCAAGTGTCGTAGTACATGCAAAGTTACCCAAATCGCCGAGGTTGCTTAGGCTACAGCCTAAACTGACCAAAGAGGTTCTGAAAATGAAGAAAGATAAGCAGAAAGTGACAACATCAGTGTGCGCGTCACCCAGAAAACACCTGTAGAAGAAAATTCCCACTGTGCAGGAGAAGGGCAAGGTAGTTGACCTGGAACCTGAAGAAGACAATGAAGAAATCAATATGGGTGGGGAAGACAGACATGGGAGAAAAGGATGTTGACGTTGAAGGGTCCGACCTTATCTCTAAACTACCCAAATACATTCCTCCGCGTCGAGGCAAGGCAAAGGTCCTAAAGGAAATTGATGAGAGAAAAGTCACACTGCATACACCATTGCTACTGGACAAAATCGTATTTGAAGGACTGCTTGCCTCCCCCATTCAAATCTGGAGGATTTGGATTTGGCCGATATAGAGCACTTTCCCCACTTAGAAACCGATCAATTCATGCACTATGTCTTCTATAAGGACTGTGGTGTGATCGCGTTGGAGCCAAGGAAGTGGATAAAGGGGGTGGACAAGGCAGGACTGCTAAACATGCTATGGTTGCCTCATTACAACCATGCACCCATAACCATGATAGTGATCAAATAGCTGCTATGCTTGGTGCACGATGGGTTCTTGTGTTAGCTAAACCAATACCGATCATTAACATGTTGATTCATAGGATCACTCGGCTGTCGTATTAAGGATTAAGTACGGCCATGGAATTTGGCAGAAAGACAGGTGAGTGCGGCCTCACCGAGAAAATTAAGGACAAATTTAGGCTTGTCAAGAAGTTGTGTGGCTACTCCATTTCTAGTGTAACTAACCCTATGATCAAAGTAGCCAACCAGATCCTGGCTGGGAAAATTATGAGGAAGTATCATGCAGATGAAGCCCCAACACCTATCATATCATTAGTAGCCTAGTGTACGAAGGGAATAAAATTCAATTAGGCACGCTACCTCTGTAGCGAGTTCCTCGTGAACTACAGAGAGGCACAAGATCAGAGCAAAACTTTTCACTATGCATGGCTGTTGCTATCCATAGTACCGGTCGCATGGGAATTGCCGGAGGATAGTTAGTTTCCTCCGGTCACACATGATTTACTGGAAGAAGTTAAGTTCACTTCACTTTGGGCCACCAAGGATCCCTAAAGGGTCAAGGATAGCAAGATATTTTGGATCTTGATGGAGATGAGTATCAACATGGCCATCAACCACAAACTGTGGTTATCATTGACTGTCATCGAATAGTTGGCAAGGTATGTGGAGTTCAAGGTACACTTCCACAGTGTCTCCATGCAAGCGTGGAAGGACCCTGATCAAAAGTGGTATGACCTTCCATACCTAGCCATAGATGATGCAATCATGGCATTCCTCAACCGTTGGCTAGTAAAGTGGCGCATGGCCTCAGACTTGATAGCTGGCTCTAGAAAGTCTGCAGTGAAGCATAAGAAGGAAGAGGCCAGACTAAATATGAAATAGTTGGCTAAAAGGAGGAGGAAAGAAGCTAAGGACAAATCCAAAGTGGAGCACACTTCCAAAAAGAAAATAGAAGGGTAGGAAGAAGAGGAGGAGCATGACTATGACAAGAGTCAAAAATCTCCTTTCTCAGAGATAGAAGAGGAAGAGCAGCGATCCGACAGGGAGGAGCAAATCCATAGACTACTCCATCATGGGTTAAGCACCACAGGGAGCAGGAGAAAGTAGGGCCATGCAAGAAGTCCAAGGCCAACAAAACATCCCTCGACCCAATCACCTTGACAGAAGGTGACTTGAATGACATTAGCGATACAGTGAGGGATGCGACCGTGGAACTGCTGCAGTAGTTCAAGAAACAATAGAAATAGGCCTTGGATGCATTCAAATGGGTTTGTGCAAGCTACATGTATAGATCAGTGTGGGGTGAAGCAGTGCGACGCCAACTAGTTTGGTGCATGGAACTTTAGAGGGAGCAGAAATGGTGTGCACACTAGATCCCTGGGCCATAGTGCTACTGGATGGAGTGATGACTATAAAAGTAGAAGATGACAGGGCCACTATCAATGCCCTTCAGAGGGTTGGGCTAAATTTGGCCATGCTTCCAAGTGAAGCCCTTCACACCTTGCAAGATGGTGTGATCGTGGAACTTCGGGCTTGGGAACAGCGTGCCCTGAACATTATCAGTGAGCATAAGGTGAACAACTCTCAGTTGGTTGTACATAATAATTTTTCCATTGATATTCTTAAGGTCATCACGGAAAATAATGCACACATGACCAAGGTGGTGGCTAAGGCATGACCAAGGTGGTGGTTGAGGCATGCAAGACTATTCCAGATCTGGATATTCCTGAAGATGTGCTAGTGGATGTCAGAATTCGAAAGCTTACTACCAGAGTGCGCGAAGCGAGAACAAAGCTAGCTAAGGTCTAGTTTGAACTAAACCTTAACACTACAGAGCTCGAGTTGAGGGTGTAGCCTTCAACTCCACCAGAGGTTAGAGAGCAGTGTGCGGCCACTGTCAAAGATGTGGTAGTAGCTGTAGATGCTGAAGTGAAGGATTGCACTGCACTCTTCGAGCAGTCGTTCGAAGTATTCACCAACCTACAGGAGGATCCCAATGTGTAGAGGCTTGAAACAGCGGTGCGAGAGCTGCAGCAGAGATATGATGAGGTTAAAGCAATGGTATGCATCATTTCCATTACACAAAGGTTAGCGAAGTTGCAGGAAGCGAAGGAATTAAAGGAACAAGTGGCTGCAGGTTAGCGCAAGGAGGCAATACTGAAGGCCAGCTTGAGGCCTTGGCTAGAGGAATCCTATGTACTCACTGCCTCCATTGAAGGGAAATTGGTTAGTCTGCATGAGACACAACATAAAATACAGGCAGACAACGTAGAGCTATCGACGAACTAGCTAGTCGAGTAGGTGAAGCAGGCGGCAATACAGTACAACACCAAAGTTTCATTGGTATAGGTGGAGCTAGGAAGTCTTCGTGATAAGATCTCCATGCTAGCAGAGTGAATCGAGGGTGAGTCACCAGATTTGTGCTGGGGGCCTGTTGGGAATGGGTCCCCTGGGGTCAATTTTTGGGTTAAAATCCCAAGTTTTGGGGCTAAAGGCCCAAGTTTTGTATAAATAATGTAAAGACTCTGCATTTTGTGGTCGCGAAGTGTGAAGATGTAAATAGTCAGAAAGGGTTTCTACCCTTAGTTTAGATATTTTGTGTAGGCTTGATGAGATATGCCCTTGGTCCGTGGACCATGGGATTATATAAAAAGGGGAATCTTAGAAGAGTCTAAGGCAGTCTTTGGTAGAGTTCTAAGTAAGTTTTTGGGTCTATGAGAGCTAAGAGTGAAGAGTCTTAGTGTAGGAGGAGGATTTGCAATCGATTTTGTAGAGGCCTAGGGTAGAAGTCCGCAGCTGAGTGCGTGGACCCCTACAGTTGTGTGTGTAGGGAAGTTAGAGTTTGTACTGAAGATCTGAACCATCAATAAAGAGAATTATTCTGGAGATATTTGTGTATGAGTTATTTTACTTATGTTATGAATATTGCGATTATGTTACGTTGAATACTTGGTTTATGAATTAATGCTATATTAATGCATGAATCTATGTATTTTACTTTGTCATATGACTGCAAGTAAGAATATCTATTTATGCATGATAATCATAATGCATGTTGAAGTTAACCAATACTTAAGCTAATCAGGGTAGACACAAAATTAAGGATAATTAGAGAGGTGTGTAAGCATCTGAATTGGCTATTTAGGGTCCGCGAAGGACAATCAGAGACTTTTGCAAAGGCTTCAAGGACAAATAAGAGAAGTACATTGATAAGCCCTAAAGGGCTTATTGATTTGCACGAAGGCAGAGTGAAGGTCTAAAAGCGACATCACTACCATCTCAGGGTGTAGAAACTTGGTTCCTGAATCTCCCCATACTGCTTCGGGTGAGAATTCAGTCCACGCCCCATGGATTGATGCCGAAAGGGCTAGTAGTGTAAGGATTTTTTTGGCTACTTAACGTTGAACCTGGGTCAGGGCCCATCAAGCCAACAACAACCATGATAATATTGGAGAGAAGAGACAACAAATACATCACCAACAACAAAGAAGATATTTTAAAGGAGATTCTATGCCAAAAAGATTGTATGCTCCTATATTTGATAGTAGCATAATTCAAAGGAGAAATCATAATTCATTTGCACCTTTAATGAATGAGATTGAGTGTTTCAAATTCCATCAGTTTGGACATGTGGAAACTTTTTGTAGGAGAAAATTGGACACATCTTAGTAGTTTGGACAACCAAAAATGGGATTTTCCTTCAGGTATACAATTTTGTTTAATGATTTATGTTATGATTTTAACGTTTTTGGCCATGAGGCCATTGATTACAGATACGGTACGAGAATATGGAAATCTAGCATGAGCAACAAAAGTTCAAATCCTTTGGCTTCTTATCTTGGTCTTGTAGAATGTTTTATGTATCACAAATTTGGACACATGGACAAGGATTTTTGGATGCCTAGATCATGAGATCTTCATTACAAAAGCACTAGCCAAAGAACCATGCACAACAAAGGAACCAACTAGGAGCTATGTAGAAGAAAAAGGAAGAACAATTAGGAAAATGTGGTATTTCTCTTTGTTCTCGTGACAAGGATGATAAATGGTATATTGATAAAGGATGCTCACATCATATGTTAGCAGATAGGAGGAAATTTCACTTCCTTAAGAGAATCAGTAATGGTCATATTGTTTTTGAAGGAATTGAACCAACAAAAGTGTTGGGAAGCAGTAACACCAACCTTGGTAAAAAGAGGACCAATGTAGAAAATGTGTGGCTCATAGAAGGTTTAAAGCACAATATTTTAAGTGTGAGACAAATGGTTGATTGTGGTAAGGAAGTGAAATTCAACTCCAAAGGTTGTTTCATTCGAAAGGAAGGTTCAAAGACGATGATAGCTAGAGGAGTTAAAACACCAAACAATGTTTATGTGTTGAAGGGAAGAGTATGAAAAGAAAAGAGATCAAAGAAGTACTCTTCTTCATAAGATTCCCAGTAGAAGAGATCAACACATTTTGCAATCCACCTTTACATGATAGATCATTTAGACTACAAAATGAATGTGATCCCTTCATTGGCTCAGGGGGAGTATATGGCAGATCTTGTTTTTGCATGCAGTTAGTTTGTGATGATATTGATTCTCATCTTTTTTATTATTATTTCTTGATGTTAGATTTTTGCTACTGATGTTGTTTTTACTAAGGTGTGATCAGGAAGAGAGATGGTACATGTTTAGGGAGAGCACTTTATATGCTTCCAATATTTTTATGGTTTTGATGGCACCATGGTTTCTTGGAGGAGTTGACTAAGCATCTCATACTATGTGCTCATTCGTTGCAAATGTTTATATTTTGATTATGCATGGATTATTTGCTTCTCATATGAGTTAACATGCAGTTGACATGTAATATGCGTTTGGGTTGATGATTTTATGCATGTGTGAGTGCCTTGGAGATTAGTATGATGATGATACATGATGCTTATATTTATGAGGATGGTTTTGTTGTTATGATATTGTTGATGTCACTACATCGTTATATTCTTGTTGTTGTTGCCAATACAATTATATTGTAGAGGTTTATGCTTCATATGATGGTTATTGTTGTTGTCATGTATAGCTTCATAGGGATGATATATTGAGTTGGTTGGTATGCTATATTTCTATTTCATGATGATGATATATATTGCTGGTTCATGATGCTATTGATACATGCTATTATTGGACCACCATACATTTCTTTGTGTTTGAAATTACTATTGTTGTTATCTGATTCTGTGGTTGATGGTTTGGGGAGGATGATATATGTATCTTTTGTGATTTATATTTCATTATCATGTTTCCATAAATAGGACATGTGGCTGATCATATGCTCTATGTACTCACATTTTGACATTGTATTAGACATGCATAACATTGAGAGCCATGTTTGGTATATGTTGTAAAATAAGTCATGAGAGTTAGTTTAGCTATGCATGGGTTGTTAGTTGTTGCAACCAGGGATTTCATGTATTATTCATGTATACTCTCATGCTTATCATGGAGAGGCTATCTAGAGTCATGTATGCATTGAGAGAGAGTCATGTGAGTCATAGTTTAGCCATATATGGGCTTATTGATGTAATCATACAATCATGTATTATCATTTTGGAAGCCATGTAATAGGCTTATGTAGTCATGTAGTTTGTTTCATATCATTGAGTCATAGTCATTGGTCCATGTGGAGTAGCCTCTTGCATGTGCCAAGTAGGCATTGATAATGATATATATATATCTATATATATATATTATATATATTATATATATATATTATATATGTTTACATTCATGCATGGAGATGTTTGCATTCAGTGGAGTATGTTTGATCGTACTATTGTGACCTGTCATCATGTAGTTGTTTCTACCATGTCTACTCAAAAAAAATGTTTCTTCTAGATGGACATTGCTGCTACTGTTATATGAGTATTTTGTTGAGTACATTGTGGAGAGGATGTATGTGTTGTTGTTTCTTCATATTTGGTTGGATATATGTTGTTGTTTCTATGCTTTGGTGATTTGATCTACTGCTATTATTATGTCACAGATTATTTTGTTGTTGTTTGAGAGGAGAGAGGATGTGTTTCAATGTTTGTTGCTGCTAAGTGAAAGAGTTTATTGTTGTTGCTGGTAGGAGATTTATATTGTTGCTCTTGTGTTTTTTTATTGGACATAACTTATTTCTAAGGGGATTTTATTGCACATATTTTTTAGTTATGTGGGGGAATGTTGCTGCCTTTCAATCCTCAACTCCATTGTTCATCACCTGCATATGTTTTTGAGTGGAGTTTATGCTTTTTTTGATGGAACCCCCTTGCATGTAGGGGAATATATAACATTTGTCCTTGGCATATTTATACCTTTTCCATTTTTTTCAAAGGGGGGGAATGCAAGGATGTTGATTAGATGATTGTTTTAGCAGGGGTTGACATTAATGCCAAAGGGGGATATTGTTGGCATTGATGTGTGCTACAATGTTGTAGATGTGTCGTTGGTTGGCATTAATGTCAACCTGGTTGCTTGGGTTGTAGGTGAGTTGGTTATGCATGTGTATGTGTGGATGCAGATGGTTGAGGTGTAGATGGTCCTTGGCATGTCTACTAGCTTGGACTAGCTTGGTGGCTGCTTCAGGAGTTAGAGTTGAGGAGTCATGTTGATTAGGTCTCCATGTCCCAGTTACATCCACATGTTGTTATCTTATACATTGGGCTTGGAGAGGATCTACATGTGTCAGTAGGGGCTTACAATGGTTGTACATGTTTTGGAGGATGTTTGATAGGTATTGGATTTTCTTACTAATGATAGATATGTTGTGGAGATGTTTGATGTCTCATATGCTTATTATAGTTGTTGGTTGGCATCCTAGTCAACATAGTTTGACTTGTGATGATTCTAATGATATGGAAGTGGTTTGGTAAAGTGTTGCAGAGGTACCAGTGATTTCCATAGGTCTTCCTGAGCTGTTGCTTCATCACATGCAACTCCTTCTTTGTTCCATCTTCTACCTTTGTGTGATATTCATGTCATGCCGTCATTTCATAGCCAAAGTCTCTAAACTTGCTTTCATCATCAATGGACCTACTTGAGCTTGCAACCTTGTTCTGCCTCCTTGTTGTCAACAACCCTCCTCTTGCATTTGCTATGCTATCTTCAACTGTTGTTCATGATGCTGCTTGTTGTGATGTTGTTGCTATCATATCTTGATGTCCTTATCTATGAACAACTTGATGTATTTGTGGGTAGGCAAGTCCATGGAAACTTGATTGACTGCATCCCCAAGTGTGCTCTTAATAGTCTCTTCGTCTCAACTCACTTGGAAACCATTGTAACTGTACTGCTGAGAGGTAGATGAACACCTGGGATACTTGGAGACACAGAAACAGTCATGGAAAGAAATCTGTCAGTCGAAAACCAAAATGAACATGGGAACTGACTTGTAACATACCTGGGTGCATGATCATGAAGGTTGCAGAATTTCGGCCGAGAGGTCGGGAGACTGACTGCCAAGACTGCACAAGGCATAGTCTAGGCTATTGGGAGACCGGTCGATTGCTGGAACTACATAATTTATATTCCATTTTAGTTGCTGGCTGTGGGGATTGTATAATGCACAATTCTAGTTGGGAAGGATTGCTAGCCTAGGGATAGATTTACACAATTTCTTGGGCCAAGCAGCCACTGTCCTCCAGAAATGTGAAAAATAGTCTTGGAGGCCAGTGCTAGATAGGAATGCACAAATCTGGAGAGGAAGGTGAGCCTTCCTTCCCCAAATTGCATAATGCAGCCTTGGTGAAGGCAGAGTCGGGGCCAAGGTTGGCTCGACTCGCCGATGGGCAACTGAAAGAAACTAAGACAGTAAATGCATGGTGACACTAAGTGATAGAAGAAGAGATTGAAATTGCATGAAAAACATGAATGAAATATTCAACAAATATATCAACATGCATGTGGGTGATGCAGTTCGTCAGTTGGGTGAATGTCCATGCAAAACAGTTTCATGCATGCGATAGCAGTGAGATAGAAATGAAAAATTAAATAGATCTAGGACAATCTAGCATATATGTAAATCACTTCAAGCATTCAACAAAATCAAGCAAACAATACTCCCATAAGCAAAAACACAAAAAGTGACATAAATGCAGCATAAGGCATGGGAAGTGGGCTTACCCAAAAACAGTTGACCTGAATGTCCCGACTGCTCCTAGATGTGATGTGGGATGTCAGAGCTGCAAGGTTGATGTGAGGAATGAGCTCTACAATGTCTGGTTGATGAGTTTTGATAAAATTGAGGTTGTGATGTGCATGCCACGAATATAGGGGAAGCAACACTTGGTGGGAGGTTTTGGCATTGCTCGTTGCATGTAACCTCCAAATGCTAAACATAGATCCATGAAACAAGGAATGCCTTTGCATGATGCCTTGGGAGAAGCAACCCATGCATGCAAGTTTATTTTTCTCAGTCCCGGAGGGAACCGGTCAACTCAGCTGCATATGCAAGAGACTGTTCAATTGCTAGAGAAAAATGTGCTTTTCTGGATGGGAGCTGGGTTGGCTACCTAGGAGATTTACACAATTTCTAGGTAGACCAGCTGACTTCTACCCAGATTTTCACAAATTCTAGGATGAGCAGCCTTGCTGGGGAAATTTGTGCAAATCCTGCTGGGAGTGTTAGCGAGCAAGATTGTGCAATCCTGGAGGTCAGCAGACTGCCAGAGAGGATTGCACAATTTCTAGAGGGAAGGCTAGTTTCCCTCCAGAAATGCACAATTTTCAAGGGGAAGCTACTAAACCTATAGCTAGACCAAGTTTGGGTGAATAGCATATGAGGGGAATGGATCAAGCTGTGACCGAGAAGCTGCCTTTGTGTAAGAAAGACACTAAAGCTTGTGAACTTGATGAAGCAAGGGAAGCTGCTGTGAAGGTTGGAAGGGAGGCTCCAAAATGAGACTAAGGAAAAATTTTGGAGGGTGGTTGTAGCCACGAAAACACTTGGCGACACACTGGTAGAACTCCAGCTCTCTTAATGGACCTTGTTCGTGAAAAGCAAGTCTAACACCTCCGGAAGTATTGTTCAGTTTTCAACGTATCTTGATTTCACACGAACATGATTGTAAGATATAGCATTTCCAAACCCTTGGTCGATTGACACACATTCCAAGCCAAGGAAGCATAGTTGTTTCGATTGGGGTTGAGGGGTATATAGGTGCACAAGTAGTATAGTCGTCAGAGTCTTAGTTTCATCTCTGGTGTTGCTCCACTACGACCAGGCCTGGACAGTACCCCAGTGGAGTCACATAGGAACAAAAGCATGGCTCCGCTACTAGCAAGCCTGGTTAGTACCCTGGTGGAGTTACTTGCATCACCTCCAAGTGTAGGAAGCCTTTCTCTTCTTTCACTTTATTCATTTTTCATTTTTTTTCATGCTTTTTATTTTTCACTGTGCATAACACTTATTCATTTCAAAGGCAGAAGAGGGATACCGACTTATTGAGAGAAGAAGAGATTGTTCCAATAGATAAGTAGTTTATTGTATCTATGACGTGCCTATTAATGTTTTCCCCCTTACCTTACTCTACTTGACTGAGCTAACAAGGGTTAACCCAAAAACAATCAACTAGAGAAGGTGACACTAGTTAATGTGTAAGCATTGTGTTTCCACCGAGGTTTACTTTGAACAATACATACTTTCCTTCGACGTATCATGGACTAAAAGTAACAAGCTCATCATACAAATGCAAGATGATAGATAACCAAGTAGTGATAGTTGTACAAGCCCTCTTGTACTTTATCCATCTCGCTTCAAGATTCATACACGATTTCATGCAAAACTAACCTATGAATGAAACAATCAAATGAACTAACAAATAACAAAGCAAAGAAAGAGTAGAAGAAAAAATGAAAGTGAATTAAGCAAACAAACATGCAAGAAAAAAATTGAAAGAAAACACTACTCCTACTCTTACACTAACGGTACATGGGCCTGATCACGTGAAGTGATACTTCCAATGCAGCCACTGGTGCATTGGTAGACCCATGTTGGTGAAGGCTTGGTCTACGAGCAACCCAATTGTGTAAAGCAGCAAGTAAGAAAGATATAACAATGAAGACAACCACACTTCATGATTCAAAGTGCCCACGGGACATAGGTGAGTGAATGTGCATGAAGGGTAGTCCGCAGACTTATCATGGTGTTGTGTGACACTACGTGCAACTTTGAAGCATAAGCACACTCTTGACTATGACATGCAAGTAAATAAAAGAATAAAAGATAACTTACGTCACGCACGAGTGCTTACAATGTTAAGACTCCTTAAATGCATGACCAATGGGATCGTGTAGTTTGAGTGGAGGAAGTAAAATCTAAGTGTTAGATTGATCTTGAGTGCATATAAATGAGTGATGAGGAGCCTTAAGTGTTTGAACAATTTCCTGATCGGAAGCGAAACCAACCTTTGGATAGCGAGGGCCTAACATAACCATCAGCTCGGGCTGAAGTGCCTCGATAGTTTGTGGGGTTTCGAATTCGTTGACAGATGGATCTTCGTATGCTAGTGGCTTAGATGGATTAACAACAAGTGAATCAACATTGTGATTGTATGATGAGGTGAAGAGATCATGACCAACCAACATGTCAAGGGCATATCCCCGGTAAGAAGTCCTTATTAGACATCACACTATTTGGTGTAGGAGTCTCAGCAATGGGTTGTAAGGTAATGCCTTGATTGCAATGTGACATAGAGCTAAGTAAGACAACTCTGTTAGTAGAGAGGGTGTGACTGCAGCAATGAGTCAAGGAAGATGTATGATAGGTTCTAACACAAAAAGGGGAGAAAAGGGTGAAGGTGAGTTCGAGGTTAAAAGGGATGAGTCCCAACTCGGCTAGGAACACACAACACAAAAGGACATACACAGCTTCTGACAGAGAAATCTACTCGAATGTGGTAGTCACAACATACAACGTAAGATAACACGTACAACACTCATGGATCAGTCCAAGACGAGTGTGACAGTTGTTACAGCAAGGTTCATGTGAAATATCTGTCTGATGTCTAGCATAATAGTTGACATGGATGGTGATAGTAATAACAACATATACAACACATTTGCAACAAGTTTCATATAATTTCATGTGAATTAGTTCATACACAAATACGTAAGTTAAACAACATATATCATTAAGGCAACCAGAGCAGTGCAACTACAGTAACAACATATGCATGAAAATGTGCTAGCTCTTATTATATAAAGTGTAAGTCCCAATCATATAATACATCCATGTAAACCTTCTAGCCCCATTAGTGAAACATTATAGCCACATCCCCCTACTTCTCCAAAGAGATGTACTAGCTTTGTATAGTGGAGAAGCCAAGGCGTGTTACAATATTGTCCAAGCCTTCTTCAAGATAGTCTTAGTAGAAGCTTGGCTGGCCAAAAGCCTATACAATGAGTTATGAGGGAATATTTATAGCAAAAGGTGGGGTGACCCTTGACATTCCCCTTTGTGACAATTCAACTACCCTCATGACTCTTCACCTACTCTGTGTAGGTCCAACTATTAACACTTGACTTACACTTGACATGACTCGACGTTACAATTCACATGTACTCATGTGATACAACATGGCTTGAGAAAACCAAGCAAGACATCACTTACACTTGGTCCACTGTGGTGAGAACAAATCTTTGACATGCTTTTGATGGTGAAGGTGGTAAGCTGATGGAAAGCTTAGGCATCTGTGATGGTGTGCATGCACCTCATGGTGACAACTTGCTAAAGCGAACTCTTACCTCCGTTGCAACTGGCGCATTGGTTCAGCCGCTTCATCCAACTCGTCTTCTAACATTTGCATGGTCTACTTGGGTACGGTTGAACCTAAAACACATTGATGCATAGTGCACATCTTGATCTTCAAGTGTGTACTAGTGTTCATGCGCGTCAACTTGCCGAAGTACATGTTCAGCCCCAGTTGGACTTGCTTCTTGTCTTCGCCTTGGTGAGTGTGTTGAATGGGTTGGATTGCATGTGTGCGCTCAATGACATGCATGATACTGAATCCCTTGCATCCGATCAACAAAGATACTCACCATGTTTGCTCTGTGTCAACTGCTAGGATGGATCCTTAACTTGTACGGGCGCAGTTTCATCCGTGAGTGCATGTTGTGCCCACCGATATTCCTGTACCTATTGCAACTCATTCATCTCTATATGTAGCTTCATGTTCTTCTTGAGTTGCTGATTCAGCACATGCAACTCCTTCTTTGTTCAATCTTATGCCTTTGTGCGCTCTTCGTGTCGCGTCGTCATTTCATAGTCGGAGTCTCTAAAGTTTCTTTCATCATCAATGGACCTGCTTAAGCTTACAACCTTTTTCCACCTTCGTGTTGTCAACAACCCTCCTTTTGCATTCATTGCATTTGGTATGCTATCTTCAGTTGCTGTTCATGATGCTGCTCGCTGTGATGTTGTTGATGTCATATCTTGATGTCCTTGTCTACGAACAACTTGATGTCTTTGTGGGTAGACAAGTTTGTGGAAACTTGATCGACTACATCCCCAAGTGTGCTCTAAATGATGTCTTCATCTCTACTCTCCTGGAAACCATTGTACCTGTACTGAGAGGCAGATGAACACATAGGATACTTGGAGACATGGCAACACTCATGGCAAGCAATCTGTCAATTGAAAACCAAAATGAACATGAGAACTGACTTGCAAAATACCTAGGTGCATGATCATGAAGGTTGCGCAATTTCAGCCGAGAGATTGGGAGACTGACTTCCAAGATAGTACAAGGCACAGTTTGGGTTGTTGGGAGACTAACTAACTACTGGAACTGCATAATGCATAGTACAGTCTAGTTGTTGACTACTGCGATTGCACAATGTGCAATTCCAGATGGGAAGGAATGTTGGCCTAGGAACAAATTTGCCTAATTTCTTGGGCCAGGCAGCCACTATCCTCTAGAAATGCACAAAACAATCCTAGAGCCCAATGTTGGGAAGGAATGCGCAAATCTTGTGAGGAAGGTGAGCCTTCCTTCCCTAGATTGTGCAATGCAGTCTTGGTGAAGGCAGAGTCCAGGCCAAGGTTGGTCCAACTTATTGAAGGGCAACTGAAAGCAACTAAGAGAGTAAATGCATAGAAACACTAAGTGATAGTAGAAGTGATTGATAGTAGTGGATGCAAAACATGAATGAAATATTCAACAAACAGATCAACATGCATGTGAGTGAGGCAGTTCGCGAATTGGGCGAACGTCCATGCAAAACAGTTTCATGCATGTGACAGTAGTGAGATAGAAATGAAAACTGAAACAAAGCTAGGACAAGCTAGCATATATGTAAACAACAATAAGCATTCAAACAAAATCAAGCAAATAGTACTCCCATAAGCGAAAACACAAAAAATGACAGAAATGCAACACAAGGAATGGGAAGCGAGCTTACCCAAAAACAACTGAGCTGAATGTGCTAACTGCTTCTAGATGTGATGTGGGATGTCAGAGCTACAAGGTTGATGTGAGGAATGATCTCTGTAGTGTCCAATTGATGAGTTTTGATAACATTGAGGTTGTGATGTGCATGCCATGAATCTAGGGGAAGCGACACTTGGTGGGAGGTTTCGGCATTGCTCCTTGCATGTAACCTCCTACTGCTAAACATAGATCCCTGAAACAAGGGATGCCTTTGCATGCTGCCTTAGGAGAAGTAGCCCATGCATGCAAGTATATTTTGCTCAATCTAGGAGGGAACTGGTCAACTTAGTTGCACATGCAATAGAATACTCGACTATTGGAGAAAAATGAGCATTTCTAGCTAGGAGCTGGGCTGGATGCCTAGGATATTTGCGGAATTTCTGGGTAGAGCAGCTAACTACTACCTAGATTTACACAAATTATTGGATGAGCAGCCTTGTTGGGGAAATTTGTGCAAATCCTACTTGGAGTGTTGGCAGGAAGAATTGCACAATCCTAGAGCCCAACAGGCTGCCAGAGAGGACTGCACAATTTCTGGATGGAAGGTTGGTTTCCCTCTAGAAATGCACAATTTTCAAGGGGAAGATGCTTCGCCCGCAGCTGGATCAAGTCCGGGTGAATAGCCTATGAGGGGTATGGATCAAGCTGTGACCGACAGGCTGCCTTTGTGAATGAAAGACACTAAAGCTTGTGAACTTGACAAAACAAGGCAAGCTGCTGTGGAGGTTGGAAGGGAAGCTCCAAAACGAGGCTAAGGCAAAATTTTGGAGGGTGGTTGTAGCCACTACAATGCGTAGTTTCATTTCTTTGTAATTATTTGTCTACAATTTTCCATTTGTTTTATGTCAATTTCAAATCATTTACATGCTTTCTAAAATAGGACTATATATATAAATCTTCTTTCTTTCATAAATAGTTATGTTTGTTTGGATCACATTCTCTCTACTTTTGTTTTATTATTGTTAATTGTAGTGTGTAGATGTTAATCTAGATTTCTTTATAAATTTTATCTTTGAATAGAAGTAATACTTTTCAGAGTAGAAGTAAATATCTTTCTAGAACATTAGTTTGGATAGCTTTGTTTTTATCATTTTATATACTAACTAACAATATTCAGTTAAAGAAGATCATGATAGATTTCCTTACTTTCCTTTTCAATAATTGGTTGTATTGTAAATCTTTAGTTTTCATTAGGAATATAGGAACAAAGAATATCCTTAAAAAAATCATCCACAATCATTATCTTAATAAACTCAAAATGCTTCTAGCATATATAGTGCACTTGCACTTTAGAAGTTTACCAACTCCAGTCGATAAGTTATGTAAGCAATTCAAGAACATTGAATTGACTAAACATAAGCCCATCCCCCCCTTGGCACCCAAAACTACGCAGTTGCTTCTCCCAGTTTCCTTTCCCTCAACCGAACCTCACTGCCTCCAGAAACTGTGCAGTTCTATCCTTCAATTCTCCTTGAGTTGTGCATTGCACAGTTTCAGTTTCCTAGTCCCCTTTTCCTCCTAAATATGAATAGTTTTTCCTCCTAGGACCCTGTCATAGTAGCTACAACCACCCTCCAAAATGTTGCCTTAGCCTATTTTGGAACCTTCCTACCAAACTCACACAACACTTTGTCTTGCTTCGTCAAGTACTCAAGCTTCAATGTTTTCCTTACACAAAGGCAGCATGTCAATCACAGTTGATCCATTCCCCTCACAAGCTACTTACCCAGACATGGTGCAGTTGCAGGTTGAGCAGCTTCCGCTCGAAAATTGCGCATTTATGGAGGGCAACCAGCCTTTCCTCCAGGAATTGCGTAATCCTCTCTCACAGCTTGCTGGGCTCCAGGATTGCACAATCCTGCCAGCCAAACCTCCCAGCGGAATTTGCACAAATTTTCCTAGTAGCAAGCTGTTCAACCTAGGATTTGTGAAAATCTGGGTAGCAGTCAACTGCTCTACCTAGCAATTGCGCAAACCCCTTGGGGAGTCAGCCCATCTCACAGTTAGGGATGCGCATTTTTCCTAAGCATTTGAGCAGCTGCATGCATGAATAGTTCGACTGAACAGTTTCACCCAAGACTGAGGAAACTTGACTTGCATGCATGCATGACTTGATCTCCCTAGAATTGCAAGAGACAACATGAAAAAGGCATCCCATGATTTAAGGAGCTATTTTTAGTAGCCGAGGGTTACATGCAAAGTTGTTTTAGAAGTTTCCCTCCAAATGTTGCTTTTTCCTAGATTTGTAGCATGCGCGTCATGAGACCAAAATTATTTATTTAACACATCATAGCTCATTCATTCACATCAATCTTAGAGTTATGACATCCCACAGCACATGTAGGACTCTTCGACACATCCGGCTCAACTATTCACGGGTAAGTGGCCTCAACTTGTCTTTTTTAGCATTTTTGTTACTTTTTGTGTATTCTCTTGTGTGAGTGTTGTTTTCTTGATTTATTTGAATTCCTGTTGTCGTTTACATGTATTCTAGCTTGTCCTAGCTCTGTTTCATTTTTCGTTGCTATCTCATTGTTGTTGCATGCATGAAGCAGTTTTGCACGGACGTTTGGCCAACCGGCGAACGGCCTCACCCACATGCATGTTGATCTGTTTCCTGAATCTTTCATTCATGTTTTGCATGCATTGTCAATCACCTCTTTTATCACTTAGTGTCACCATGCATTTACTATCTCAGTTGCTTTCATTTGCCCATTGGTGAGTCGGGCAAACCTTGGCCCAGGCTCTGCCTTCACCAAGGCTGCATTCCACAATCTAGGGAAGGAAGGCTCACCTTCCTCCCTAGAAATGCGCATTCTTTCCTAGCACTGGCCTTGAGGACTGTTTTGTGCATTTCTGGAGGGTAGTGGCTACTTGGCCCAAAGAATTGTGCAAATTTGTCCCTAGGCTAGCAGTCCTTCCCAACTATAATTGTGCATTGTGCAATCCCAACAGCTAGCTACATGACTGGATTGCACATTTCACTGATCTAGTAGCCAATCTTTCCTCCTAGACATCACAGACTGACTTTGTGCAGTCCTGGCAGCCAGTCACCCATCTTGCCAGTAAAATTTGCGTAAACTTGCTCATCAGTTTCCCAGGTATGTGCTGTATCCTCCCCCGGATTTTCTTTGTTTCCACTGACATATTTATTTCCATGCATGTTGCTTGTTTCTAGATCTTTCAGGTTCATCTATCCCAATGGCTTCCAAGAGAACATGATCTTTCAAGTTCATCTATCCCAGCAGCTGAGCAGGTGTCCTCTCGTTTGTCGATCTACAAAGATACGAAGTTGTATCTAGACAAGGACATCAAACTAAAATGGAAAGAGGTGAATGCAACATTCATAGGCACTTTTGGGGAAGACCTCGAAGACTGTCAGGTGTACGTAAATATTCATAACTCTGGCATTTACCAGATTGCATGCAGATACCACTTGTTCCCATGCACAAACATGATTCACTGGATCGTCTCTTACACTCACCCCGAGACGATGACCTTGAGCAGTGTTAGTGGAACGAAGCTTGAAACCTTCTGGGCACAAGATTATGACGATATGTATCAGATGTCCAAGCCCATGACTATCATGACTCCTCCATTTAGCTTGCCCAACAACAGAGATCACTCCAGAGACATTCTGAAGGATTCGGTAAAGGAGTCAGCTCACTTCAAGATGACACCTAACCAGATATACAAAACAAAGATATCAAGGAAGGCATACCAATACTTGGTCATATTTGCATGTCAACTGAGTGGCCAAGAAACCACTGAAACCTTTCCTCAGAGTTGGGTGATTACAATGGACCAACTGGCTAGAGAAGGAAGACCATGCAATTGGTCTGGAATACTAACTCATTAGCTGAAGGAACAAGTCATGAAGGCTCGACACTCACCCAAAGGGATGCATGCAGAGATTTACATGTGCGCCTACATTCTAGATGCAGTCTATGCCTAACATGATTTCTGGGGCTTGGAGTGGGCATGGTCACCGACAGACACTGTTGTGAATACGTATTTCAAGTTGTTGTCCAAATGTAGCTTCAGAGGAGTGATCATATAGTTGTTCGACCATTTTGTCACCCCAGTGTACAGGTTGATATTTGAATAGGATCCACCCTGCATGTTAGAGGAAGCAATGAAGGAATTCCTAGGCATCATAGATTGGTATGCTTCACCGTCTAGCACGTTCATCCGAGTGTTCAGTGTGGAGAAGTCTCTGCGTGTTCTACCAAAGTTTTCCTTGGACGTGCTTTTCATGTAGGAAGTAGTGTACCACATCTCGACGGGATTGACAGCTAGATTGCAGCAGAAGAAGAAGGCACCTTGGCTCGTCTTCCATTACGGATTGGGTTATATGAGATCCAGAGTATCAAGCAAGTGGATGTCGAAGCGGAACAGATGAGGAAGTATCCTTTTGACCTCTAAAGCTTCAACCTATATGACCCACATTGCATTTTGAAGGATCACTTCACGAAAGTTCAATTCAACTGGATCCATGGGGCATGTCAATGGACCAAGGAGTACTCATGGAGGTACTACTACAATTCCTCTAAACCCAATGAATAGGGCGGCTTTGCTATAGAGTGGTTAGCAAAGTAGCATCACAAAGAATGCCAATAGTAGCAACAGTAGTAGCAACAACAGAGGCAGCAAAGCCAAACATACCTGTGTGTGACAAAGGGAAGAGGAAGATTGTCAACCACATGGAGGAGGATAAAAGCTGCAAGTTTCGAGCAGATCCACTTGTAGAACAAGAAGCTATGGCTATTTAGGTGAAGAGACAACAGTGTGACAAGTGAATTTCTTGATGGCGGAGGGATAAGAAGAGAATGGAAGAAGCAAAGAAGGAGTTGCATGATATGAGTGAGCAACTCTGGAAAGAACAAGAGCTGCACCAACAGGAGAAGGAACCGCAGCAGCAACAGATTCAACAGGGGGCGCATCACGTGCAGATAGACGAAGCAATGCCCATACAAGCAGTTGATCCATCTAAACAGCTGGCATTAATTGAACAGGGTGAACCATTGCAGGGTCAAGATTTTTCTCATGAGATAGAAGAGTCGCTTGAATAGTTGGATGCAGACATGGAGCAGCAGGAGTTGGAATAGGATACTGACCTCATGCCTCACCATAAAGAGGTCGACTCACCCACTTCATTGCATCCTGATGATGAGCAAGTCTCAAATGACCAAGGGGGCACTGAGATCCTTAGTGGTCAGCCAAAAGCAGAGATGCACAACATATCCTTTGACGAATATCATCACAGAGCTATGTAGTCTCAGAGAGTATCGACTCTGGAGGATCAAACATCCCTTGCGCAAGTTGAAGAACAAGTGATCGTGATTGACGTACACAAGAATCCATCTTCTTTCCCCGATGCAACTAGAGTGTATGCCGAAGCCACTAACTTAATTGTTCATTTCCTCATAGCTGAGACTGAGCGAATGGCAAAGGAACTACAAGTGGCCAAGCAAGGAGGAGACTTGGTGACAATGTCCACTCTAGCCGAATTGAAGAAGGAAATACTAGATGAAGTATTTTCCCTCGATATAGTTATGCAAGCATTGTACTCCAAGGATGGTACCGTGCACCAAGCAGTTGTCCATCTCCACAGATGGCAACAACGATGTACGAGAAGAGCACGCATCTTGAAGAACATACATGTTGTTGTTGATAACATGAAAGAATGGATGATAAAGTACAAGGGAGCCTTGCTTCACTTGCCAAAGATAATGAAGGCCAATGTCGTCGAGCTACAAGAATGTATCCGGAGTTAGATCTAGAACTATGAAGACCTACCACAAGTCATCACTAGCATACATGCTTCACATGCACAAGTATTCAAGAGCATTGATGTTATAGTGCACACCCACACTATCCCATCACTTGGGACTCTCACCTAGGCGAATACAAAGAAGCAGGTCAGACAGGAGCTTAACTCCTACTTCAACGAGTTGATGCACACCATTATCAGCCTAGACTTTCCTATCGGTGCGGACATCATGTGCAAGTACATTACTGTTCCAGCCACATTGAAGACAATGGTGTGCATGCTCTCAGACTAGTCGAATAGAGGAGACTTGTTGAAAATAGCAACAAGAAATGCAAAAATAGAAGTGCTAAAATAGCATTGCTATAAATAGCAGTTTGGGTACCAGTGTTGGACATAGCAACAAGGAATGAAAAATGGCAGTGCTAAAAATAACATTGCTATAAATAGCATTTCAGGATACCTTCCTATTTTAGTTAGTCCCTAAACTAAAATAGAGAAGTAAAATTCAAATTTTATCTTAGCAGCTATTTGTAAAATAATTAATTACTTCACCATGAGTTAATTAGTTGTGAAAAAACAAACATGAAGTCTATGTGAGGACATGCAATAGTTTCTCCATTGATTGAGGAATTTATCCATCAATTAAAGAGATAAGGATGAGTTGTAATATTGAGTTGTAATTAGTTGGCTCAGTTAACTAAGTCAAGTCTAGTTAGATTAGTTCTAACAGTTTGTAGATTAATTGTGAGTTCAACTAGTTAATGCTTGCATGCATGTAACTGCTACTCTCCAGATAACTAAATATTATCTCATAAATAACTCATGCATGTTAGTTTAGTCAGAGACCCAATTGAGATCAGAGGAAGGGACAATGTAATATCAATTGGAGGAATTTTCCTATAAAGGAAACTCATCCATGCAGAAGGAATTATCTCCTTCTAGTTCGTGTAGTTATTTCTGAGCCGAGTGAGCAATGTGAGGTGGGAATTCACACATGTGGAAGCACTAGACCCTAGGAAAAACTACACAAGGAAATAGGAGTTTTGGAGGGCAGAGGAGAAGGTTTGTAAGAAGCCTTTGACTATCTATGAGCAGCAGAGGGATTGCAAAGAGAGAAGGATAGCTTGTGAGCTGATTCTTTTTGTAATCTGGACTATATTTCCACTTGCATGACAATACAGAATTGGGGTTTTAGGCTGAGGCTTTCCCCGAGTTATTTCTTCGGTGTTATGTGTGATTGGTTTCTCCTCATCAGTTATATGTGTTCTATTGATCTTGCTCATATTTGATTAAGCTTCCGCAAAGTTTGTTGTAGAAGTAGATCTTGTATTTTTCTTTAGTATATTGCATAATTTGTTGATCTACAGTCAAAATTTCTACATGGTATCAGAGCAAAGGTGATCAAAGCGGACAACAATATACGAAGAAGAGAATTCAAAGTAAAAAAAAAAATTGGCCTGTGAGTTTTTAGAGCATATATGAAAATTTGTGTGCAAAATTTTCAGAAAAAAATAGCAGATCTGGATTCCTTGTGTAAAAAGACCCAAATTCAAAAAAAATTCAGCTGAATCAGAGTTTGGATGAGGGAGATATCGCTGATTTAAAATCAGCTCTTTTTCCAGAAAATTTTTTGACGGCAAGGAAGATGAAACAGATTGGTGTGCTAGCCAAGAACCTGTATGCACTTGAGGTACAAGATGCATGCAAAGCCTTGAGGAGCAAGGCAAAGGTTAGATACTTGGTGGTTGATAGGGAGAGTAAATTACCTCTCAACATGCAACACCAAAAGAATTCTCAGACGATTGTGGAGGAGCCACGATTGATGAAGCAGCTTCAGGAGGTTGTGGAGCAGCCACAAATAGAGAAGCTGAGAGGAGATCAAGTAGAGACATATACTCATGCAGAGACCTCCAGTACTGGGAAATTTCGAGCCAAGTGGGAAGAGAGATCACATGCATCCATACCTCCAGATAGGAGGTGGGGCGATGTAGAGTGACAGTCCCAAGAAGACTGGAATAGGGGCAGGATCATTGAGGTACCCAACCTCTTTGATTAGACCTTACTATGGGAGCCCCGATGAGGAGTAGCGGGACTAGCTAAGTGGGTAGAGACAAATGCGGATGGAGCAGCAGAGAGAGCTACAATGCAAGAGTCCCAAGACTGTGCAAAGCTAGTAGGCTACAACAATGCGAGAGGCATAGGAGTGTTGCACCAGTACAGGATGGCACAGAGAGGTGTGCAATGGTGTGAGATGCATGGAGCGTTGTCGAAAGTTAGAGGTCAAAGAGGGAGCACTTTTCAACAACAGATGGAGCTTCAACATCAGAGGATGTTTCTAGTCCAACAGAGAGGTCAGTTGGGAGTTTTTTTTGTTTCTAAAGTTGCTGGAGCATTAACACTTGGGAGAAGTGTTACATGCAGAACATTTCAAAGGTATAGGATCGGGTTCGAGTTGAATGCCTTTCTTGTTGAGAGGAAGTGTTGAAAATAGCAACAAGAAATGCTAAAAATAGAAGTGCTAAAAATAGCATTATTATAAATAGCAGTTTGGGTACCAATGTTGGAACTAGCAACAAGGAATGAAAATTGGAAGTGCTAAAAATAGCATTGCTATAAATAGCATTTCGGGATACATTCCTATTTTAGTTAGTCCCTAAACTAAAATAGAGAAGTAAAATTCGAATTTGATCTTAGCATCTATTTGTAAAATAATTAATTAATTCACCATGAGTTAATTAGTTGTGAAAAATCAAACATGAAGTCTATGTGAGGACATGCAACAGTTTCTCCATTGATTAAGGAATTTATCCATCAGTTAAAGAGATAAGGATGAGTTGTAATATTGAGTTGTAATTAGTTGGCTCAGTTCACTGAGTCAAGTCCAGTTAGATTAGTGCTAACAGTTTGTAGAATTAATTGTGAGTCCAGTTAGTTAATGCTTCCATGCATGTAATTGTTGCTCTCCAGATAACTTAATATTCTCTCATAAATAACTCATGCGTGTCAGTTTAGTCAAATACCCAGTTAATATCAGAGGAAGGGAAAATGTACTATCAGTTGGAGGAATTTTCCTATAAAGGAAACTCATCCATGCAGAAGGAATTATCTCCTTCAGGTTTGCGCAGTTATTTCTAAGCCAAGTGAGCAGTGTGAGGTGGGAATTCACACATGTGGAAGCACTAGACCACAGGAAAAACTGCGCAAGGAAATAGGAGGCTTGGAGGGCAAAGCAGAAGGTTTGTGAGAAGCCTTTGACTGTCTATGAGCAGCAGAGGGATTGCAGAGAGAGCATGATAGCTTGCAAGCTGATTCTTTTTGTAATTCGGACTATATTTCCACTTGTATGATAATACAGAGTTGGGGTTTTAGGTTGAGGCTTTCCTCGGGCTATTTCTTTTATGTTATGTGTGATTGATTTCTCCTTATCAGTTATATGTGTTCTATTGTTTTCTTCATATTTGATTAAGCTTCTGCAAAGTTTGTTGTAGAAGTAGATCTTGTATTTTGCTTATTGCATAATTTGTTGATCTACAATGGGAATTTCTACAAGTCTGAGCAGTGTACCCAGATGCTATGGAGGAAAGGCTCAGGTTTCAAATGGATGTCATAGCAAAACAAACAGACACTATCAAGGACTACCAATCTTGGCATCAATATGTCAATGTTGATCAGCATGAGGATGTCAAGCAGTTGGAATTCTATGGTTTTCTAAGTTCGAATGGTGTCTAGTTTGGTTTGTTCAAGCCATTGTTCACAGGGGTACATGTGCATTGTAATGTTGAGTCATGTCATGTGTAAGTCGAGTCTCAATAGTGGATGTAACAGTCATAGAGTAGGTGAAGAGTCTTGAGGGTAGTTGAATGGTCACAAAGGGGAATTTCGAGGGTCACCCCACCCTTTACTATAAATAGTCCCTCACAACTCATTGTATAAGCTTTTGGTCAGCCAAGCTTCTACTAAGATTATCTTGAAGAAGGCTTGGATAGTATTGTAATGCGCCTTGGCTTCTCCACTGCACAGAGCTAGTACATTTCTTTGGAGTAGCAGGAGGATGTGACTGTAACGTTCCACTATTTGGGCTAGAAGGTTTACATGGATGTATATATGATTGAGACTTACACTTCTTTATATAATAAGAGACAACACATTTTCATGCATATGTTGTTATTGTAATTGGACTACTCCAGTTGCCTTGATGATATATGTTGTTTAACTTACGTACTTGTGTATAAAGTGATTTGTATGCAATTATATGAATCTTGTTGTTAATGTGTTCCATATGTTGTTAATGTTGTCACCGTCCATGTTGATTACTCTGCCGGACATTAGAAAAACCTTTCACACGAGCCTTGCTGTAACAACTGTGACACTCATCTTGGACTGATCTATGAGTGATGTACATGTTATCTTACCTTGTATTATGTGACTACCACACCCAAGTGGACTGCTTTGCCAGAAGCTGTGCATGTCCTTTTGTTTTGTGTGTTCCTAGCTGAGTTGGGACTGATCACTTTCATCCTGGAACTCACCTTCACCTCCTTCTCCCTTCGAAGTGTTAGAACCTCTCATACACCTTCCTTGAATCACTGCATAAGTTACACCCTTGCTACTAACAGAGTTATCTTACTTGCCTCTATGCGACATCGTGGTCAAGGCATTACCTTACGAACCACTACTGGGACTCCTACACCAAACATTTGAGGTCTAATTGGGACTTCTTACCGAGGAGATCCCCTTGACATGTTGGCGGGTCCATCATCGTCAACATTTATGGCACTATAAGGAGGGCCTAATGACAAGCTATGTCCTCTCATCCAGTTTTGAACCTTTGCATATCTTTCATGGAGTCTTGCACTCTTCTTCCCTTGAGATGTTTTTTGAATCGTGAAGATGTCTCCATATCAGGGAAGCTTTTCGATCTCTTGTCCACTCACACGTATGATGGTGAAGGCAAAGTGGCCTAGCCTAAGCACTTACATAACTTTCTTTCCATGACTCATGAGGAAGATGAGTTTTTGATGAATAGGCTGGTTTGCTGCTTGCATACACACTTTGTGAATCTCCATTTCATTGGGTGCTCCTACCGGCTGACAGCGTGAACTAATTTAAGCACTTATGTGATATTATTGAAGACACGTTCTATCATTTTGATCTAGACCATCTTGACCTGAAACAGTTACAATAATGAAGGGCTCTGCATGAATCCATTATTCATTTTTGGCAGTGCTTCTGTGACTTTCAGTTTCAAGCTTCGAGGTGCTAGATGAAATTTTCTTATCTTTGGGATTGGTTCGAGTATTGCCTTAAGAAATCTTCCCGTCCCAAGAGGAATCTTGAGATCAAGCCTCACTCAACATTCTCGTTGATGGAACTGTGAAATCTCATGTGGGAGTGGGCACTCTCTCAACTGACTATCTACGTCCTTCTCATTCAACAACTCCACCACTTCCCAATGATGTTGAAGATCATGCTCACAGACCTGTTCATCCTTCACACTCTCCCAACATCACTCCACTCCATTTTCATGCAGATATGGTTATGATTCCTTCGAGTTCTCATATTCAACCTCTTTCTTCGCACTAAGGTGTTCCTTCGAATGATGTTGTCTTGTGTTTGTCCATTCTGGACTCTTCACTTGTTGTGAACAAGGAACAACCCACTGACGGAGTTGGTTTTGCACAATCAACATGCAATGTCTTTCATAAAGAGTATGAGTGGGAGCTTGAACATCAACACTCAGTGAAGGATGAATCTCGTCTGTCTGAGCCCCCTCCATTCTTTCCTAACCTCTTTGGTGAACCTGCCATCCATGATTTTGCGTGTGTGTCTTCATCCATGGATGCACCCCATTGTTGATCAGTCGGAGGACTCACTAGATGTTAGTCTATCATTCGACAATAGAGAGGATAAGTTACTCGTTGAAAATCCAATTGATCCTTAATCTGTCTTTACCAGAATCACAGAGGATGAGTTTGTTCGCTTTTCATCTACCCCTCTGTTTGATTCATATGATCATGAGGATGCCGAGGAATTCATTTATTTTTCTGATCATTGCAGTTGTGATCCATTTGCTCCCATTTTTTTATCATGATCATGAATCTATCTCAGTTGATCTTTTGAAGCCATTGGTGTATGATGATCTACCTGATGATGAAGTTGAGACACCTAAGACTGTCGAGGCACTTTAGCCCGAGCTGATGGTTATGTTAGGCCCTCACTCTCTTGGGGTTAGTCTCACTTCCGCTCATGAAACTGTTGAATCACCCAAGGCTCCTCATCACTCATCTCTATGCATTGAATATCCATCTCATGCACAGATCACACCTCCTCCACTCGAACTGCATAATCCCATTACTCATGCATTGGAGGAGTCTTACATTGCAAGCACTTATGCGCGATACAAGTTATCTTTGTTTCTTTTGTTTGCTTGCATGTCACATTCAAAAGTGTGCTTATGCTTCAAATTTTCACGTAGTGCCTTCCAGCACCATGGTAAGTCCACAGACTATTGAAAATAGCAACAAGAAATGATAAAAATAGAATCTAGAATATTCCAATTTTAATTTGTCCTTGAATTAAAATTGTGAATTAAAATTCGAATTTAGTCTCACCAGTTGCTTGAAAAATAATTAATTCATTCATTACGGATTAATTAGTAATTTCCAGTGACAGAGTCATGAATTGCAACAGCCACAGAGCTTCCACAAGAAGGGGAGAGATGGTTTAAGAACAAGGACTTTGATGAAAAGGTCTAGAGGGTCATTCTTCATAATCCAGGTATGGAAGTATCAATCTTTAAACGAGGAATTCTTTTTTTAGCCTTAAAAGATAAACGGACTAGTCTGTTGTTGATCATTCAGAAATTCATTACATGCAAGGGCAGGTATGGCTCCATGTACATGTATCGTATCAGATTACTAATGAATTTCTTGGAGAATGAAACTATCAACCTCCCTTATTTCTTGTTGAGTAGTCTGAGAAAAATGTCTACTACTGTAAAAAGAATATAGATGATGTGGAACCTCATATTTACCATCATGGCCTTATTAAGATCTTGATTGAAAGTCATTTGAAAGAGAGGGAAGATACATGGGAAAAATTCCTAGTTAGGAACTTCTTCTAAGACCCTCCTGAAGTTCCTGATGGGAGTTCAACAAAGAAAAGTAGGAGGAAAAGAACAACATTAACAATCCAAGATACTCCTACTAGTGTGACTGAGAAAAATAGTAAAGAAGAATTCCTTCTGAAACGTTGACTGAAATTAGGAAACAACTAAAACAGAAAGGAAAGAGGAAAATTGAAGACATTTACCAGACTCCTGAGCCTTTTTAAGATGAATAGCAAGTGCTTTTTGAGAGATTAATTCATCTTAAATAATAGTCAACCAAGGAAAAACAAAAAGGAAAGGAGAAACAGAGCATAGGAAGGGGAGACATAAGCTCACAAGGTCTAAGAAAAAGCTCTAGATTAAAGGGCAAAATGAAGAAAGAGCAAATCAAAGGAGCTCAATTCATAGACCCAGGAGGTGAAACTCCAAATCAGTCACCAGAAAACACTCCACCTGATCAAAGTCCACAGTATTCTCCTTCTCCTCAGTTATATTTTGAAATTAGTACAAGGAAGACAACTCCAGAAATTGATCAAACTCAGCAGCAGATGTATGATCTCATTGAATCATTAGAACAGCAGAAAACTACAACAAAACACAGAACTTCATCTAATCAGCCAAGTAGCATCCCTTCAAAACCCAACCATTCAAAAAGAAAAAAAAAAAAGAATTAACCCCATTTTAGAGGTTAATTGGCTAGCTATTGTGATTATAGGTGAAGTAATTGATTTTGCTTTCATTAGTCTACAAATAGATAATTTAGATGTCAGTTCTTTCATGCTATATGATGATATTTCCAGAGTCTTTAGCTTAACCCTATTTTAGAAGTTAATTGACGAAATATTGTGATTATAGAAGAACTAATTGACTTTGGTTTCATTAGTGTGCAAATTAGATAATTTAGATGTCATTCTTTTCATGCCATATGATGATATTTCTGGAGTCTTTAGCTTAACCCCGTTTTAGAGGTTAATTGATGAAATATTGTGATTATGGGTGAAATCATTGACTAGTTTTCAATTTATTTACTTTTTTGTTTTGAGTACAACAGTTTATTAGATTTCAATTCTGCAATTAGGATGGATAGGAGAGATAGTAACCTCATTTTCAATACTTCATTTTTAGTTTGGTTTATGTAGCCACATGTTTACACTCTTATTCAAGTTCTGATTTTGTAGACTGCATGTTTTAATATCTTTTCAGTTCTAAGTTTGGAAATTATCATAAGAAGCATAAACTGTGTCTTCAACTCTACATCTACACTTGATCTTTAAAAGTATTCTTAAACTTTTGCTTTAATAGTAGATTAGGATTTCCATTGCATTAGAACACTTTAGGAGAGCAACAAGAAAAAAACCCCAAAACAAAATAAAACTGAAAACAGTGAGGTAAGAAAAGGGTTGTCTAGCACTTAGAGTGCACTACACTTCATTAGTTTACGACTCCCGGATTGATAACTTATGTAGCAATTTAGGACACACTGAATTGAGTGAACAACTTCAAGGTAAGTATTTAATTTCTTTGAATACTTGGATTAAAATTCTCTTATGTGAAAAGCGGGTTATGAAATTACCTTGATGTTTGGAGCTACATGAAGTGGAAAGCTATTCAGGGATAGAAGGGTAACAAGTCCTGAATAGCCCGCTGATTGAGCCTCCTCCAAGTGACAAAGAAGAAAAAGCACAGGCTTCTCCGCAGAGCATTGTCTAGTGAATAAGGCGAGGATTCCCACGAATACCCCATCCACCCACACCACTTCCATCTTCACCTCCACCGCATACACCTTCGACCACACTACCACCACCTCCACCACCATTGAATATGGCGAATACAGTTAAATTTTCCGTGTTCAAGGGCTTGGGAAATGATGACCCAAACCAATTTTGGTTTGTCATGAAGGCTATGTGGCAAGCCCAGAACATTACAGATGATCAGATGAAGAAAGCAATATTCGTTACTTCTTTGTAGGAACGTGCACTAACGTGGTACAATAAGTACTTCACTGATAACTTGGTGGCTGCATTGGTAGACATTCAAACTGCACTGAATAAGGAATTCAATAGGCCCAAATATGAAGCGCAATCGATCATGGGATTCAAGGAGATCATGATGAAGCCTAGCGAGACACCATGGGAGCTAGATCAAAGACTGAAGTGTAAGATCCACGAAGATAACATGAATCTTATGGATGGGTAGCATAGTGAATGGTTTGTGGCTTCACTCTTACCTCATTTAAGGGTTGCTTTATCACAACAAAAGATTGGGACCCAAGTGAAGGCCCTGGAGATTGCGATAAGATTACATTAGACACCAATTCAAGATGATTCTTTGGGAGTTTATCAGATTCACATGGAGTTGCACAACCTTTTCCTAGAATTCCAAAGTCTAAAGAAGGATAGAGCGGGTCAGCCAAAGGTGTGCGAAGAAGTTTGGTGTTTGAAATGTAAGAGGCAAGGGCATGATAAAGATCATTGCCCTGTCTTCATGAATTATGTTTCAAGGGGAGGGCCGATGCCTCTGAGGCCGGAAGCTCAAGTAGGGCCAAGTACAAGGCTCGCATTGTGGTTTGGTATCTGCCAGGTAGCTAGAAAACATGCAACAGATAATTGCCACTTGCTGCAGAAATTTTTTTTAGACACCATAACAACTCTTCTACAACTTTTGTAAATCAGTAGGTCATGAGGAGCACAATTGTTGTAGTTACGAGTTAAAGATTGAGAGAACACCCGCGTATCGAATGCAAATAGAAACTCAGCCTCTAGATCAAGGTGTTGGGGTAGCACAAGGAGGATGTCAGGGGTGCAGACGAGGTCGAGGCGGAGGAAGACCTGCAAGAGGTCAGGGGAAAGTTATTTGTTACAATTTTGGAGGGCCAAGACACTACATGCAAGAATGTACAAACCCATTGCACCTGTTGTACTGATATTTTACCCAGTTTGACCACACAACAAAAGACTTCCCTGTATTAATAGCTAAGATTCGTGGAAAGGGGACACAACCCCAGCAGCCTACCTAGAACCTGCAGATGATGTAGGCTAAACCCCACAAAGAGGATCCTAATGTGAATATTGTGCTACAAAGTGGAATGAAGAGTGGAAAATATAAGGGAAAGCGGCCTGAAGAAGGTGAATGGGTCTGTAAAGCTCCAGATAAGGAGGTTGGCTTTGATTCGGAGTGTGCGAAGGAAACCTTCATGGAAGCGAAGAAAAGCTTCACTGAAGCTTCTACCTCAGGAAGTTAGGATAAGAAGTATGAAGAAATGGACCCATCCATGCTTACTACCTTTTTGGAGACCTGTATGAAGATGCTACACGATAGCAAGGCCATAAAAGGATTACAAGAATTGATCAATAAATGTGTTGGTAATGCTCCTGAGGGACCGCGAGTGATCAGGAAAATTAGTAAGCATAATGCAAGATGAGGGCACGAGATGATGTTCACTGCACAAATAGGAGAATATGAAATGGACCAAGTTATTTTGGATCTTGGGTTAGAAGTGAATGTTTTGTCGAAACAAACATGGGAGAGAATGGGGAGACCTGTGCTCCAGTGGTCTCCTATTCAATTGAGGATGGCAAATCAGCAAAAGACTATCGCCATGGGAAGATTGCAGGGAGTGACAGTAGATATTGAAGGTGCAAGCACATTGGCTAATTTCAAGGTAATAGAGATTGTCAATGAAAAAAATCCCTACCCTACGCTCCCTGTGATCGACTATGCCATTGACATGAATGGGGCGATCAATTTGAAGAAGCAGACAATGTCATTTGAATAAAATCACTCTGCATAGTAGTACCTTTGGACCCTGCAGAAGGACCGTGCTATACTGAACGAGACTACGATTATGAAAGTGATGATGATTTGGACCAAATTTATAAGATAATGGTGTGAGATCAATATTGGGTGAATCCGACAGTTGATGGAGGTATTTCACGGGACCACAAAAGCTCCTATTTGTCAGGTTCAGATGAGGAATTGGAACACTAGTAGAATCTATTGCACGAAGTGTCTATGCTACGCTATAACATGATGACAAATTCGTTGCATTGTGTATCGTCGGAGGTAAGAAGTCTGCCTAATTATGATGGTTTAACTGATGTTGATAAATTTTTGGATGCATTTTAAAGGAAAGTGCTAGAGAAGCATCGCTTCCAAGCCTTGGACTTGGCACTGCGTGCTACACCTGCAAGATGGTGGGGTACGCATAAAGAAAATTATGATGGATGGCGCAAATACAAAAGACTGATGAGAGTGCGGTTTGGTCACCCAAAGGTGTGATTGACAGATAAATATAATGGATGAAGTGATCTGCGTGACCACTTGGCAAAATGGACTGATGCTTATGGAGCAAAACTCCAATTGAGGTAGGTGCATCTGTTCTGTCATACCTTGGATGTAATACCAATGAATTGGTACTTAGAGACAGAGCTCTGCCACGGCACGGACGAATGGGATATTTTGAGATAGGGATTCTTGATGACATTTAGCTTTGAGGATGGATTCAAGTGCATTGATGAAGCACTGCAGGAGGTCAAGACAATGATCTTTAGAATCCCGTAGGATCCCTTGGATTTGATTCTACCAGATTGGACCACCCAGCTGCGCCATGTGCTAGAGTGCTACAATGTGACTGCTAAATAAGAAGAGGGGGATCCTAGGAACATTAATATCCCAGAGACAGAAGGTCACCGTGAAGTTGATGGGTTGTAGATAGAGAATTCAGATATCATCATGCCACTGAAAACTCAACAAGTGAACATTGGGACAGAGGTGGATACGAAGTTTGCAAAGATAGGGGACTATTGGGATGATGCTACGGTGGATAAGGTCACTGAGTTGCTCCGTGAGTACCAGGATTTGTTCCCTATAAATTTTTCAGACCTAAAAGGGATAATAGGTGATTCAGGAGTAATGAATATAACATTGAAACTAGATGCGAAGCTTGTGAAGCAGGAGCCATGTCGCCTTAATCCTAAGTATAAGGAAATGGCCCACTTGGAGTTGGACAAAATGTTTGTAGCAGGTATCATTGAACCAGTGGAGGAGTCCAATTGGGTAAGTCCAATGGTCGTTCAGGAAAAGAAGTAGAAGGATGAGATAAAGATCTGCGTAGATCTCAGGAAGCTGAATGATGCTTGTGTACATGATCCTTTTCCAACTCCATTCATGGATGAAGTATTGGATAACGTTGGCGAACAGGAAGCATATTCGTTTACTGATGGGTTCTTTGGATACCATCATATCAAGATTGCGCCAGAAGATAGGAGTAAGACAACCTTGCAACTTAGTGGGGATGTTTTCAGTATAATATAATGCCTTTTGGACTGAAGAATTTGCCAACAATATTTTCGCGCGTAGTCATTGCGACGTTCAAAGAGTTCAATCACAAGTTTTTGGAGGTATACTTTAATGATTGGACGATATTTCGACTAGTCAAATGCCATGTAGCTAGTTTGCACCTAATGCTGGATAGGTGCCAGAGGTATCAGATCGTGCTAAACTCAAAGAAGTGTGTATTTTGCGTCCCTTTAGGAATCTTGCTAGGTCATGTAGTGTGTAGACAAGGATTAATGGTGGATCCAACTAAGGTCACAGTTATAATCAATTTAGAGGCGCCAAGGAGTGTTAAATAGCTGCGTGCAACACTGGGTCATATTAGTTATTACCGAAAGTTCATCAAGATTTATGCCCAGATTACCGTGCCGATGTAGAAACTATTGAAAAGGATGCTATTAGTCTGTTGGAATGAGGAATGTCAGTGAAGCCTAGATGTGTTAAAAGAAAATATGGCCACCATGCCGATCCTTGTCTTCCCAGATTAGAAGAAGGGATTTCATGTGCATGTGGATGCATCATGTATTGCACTGCGAGCAGTACTGACACAGGCCGGTGAAGGAGAACTGGATCACCCAATAGTATTTGTGAGTAGGAATTTGTCGAAGGCTGAAAAGAAATATTCGATGACAGAGCATGAAGGGTTAGCTATGGTGTACGTGCTCCAAAAGTTCAGGCACTACTTTTTAGGTGGACACTTTAAGATGTACATAGACCATTATGCATTAAAGTATCTGGTCAACAAGCCTGTGTTGGGGGGGAATATGTAGATGGCTCCTATTGTTTCAGGAGTATGATTTTGAAGTCTTTGTGAAGGCAAGGTGATTGAATGCGGGACCGGATCATCTGTCGCACATTAAAATAGGTGAGGAGCCCAATAATTTGGAGGAAGGTATGCCTGACGTGCAGCTCTTTGTGGTGCACGTGGCAGGAAATCATTTTGCAGATATCATCCACTTCCTGACTACGGGAACAGCTCCAGAGGGATACATTATTCAACAGAAGAAGGAATTAATGGTGCATGTAGCAGACTTCTCTATTATTGCAGGTCATTTGTATTAAATGGGATCAGAAGAGATATTGCGACGCTATGTGCCTAATTTGAATGAAGCGGTATCCTAGCTGAAGCTCATGGAGGAGCTACGGGAGGCCATTATGTAGGAAAAGCAATAGCGCAGAATCTTTTACACGCTGGGTTGTGGCGGCTGACATTGCATAAGGATTCAAAAGCATATTCTAGGTTGTGTGATGCATGTCAGAGGATGGGCGGGCCATCATAGAGGGATGAGCTACCTTTGAATCCACAAGTAGCATTACAACCATTCAAAAAATGGGAAATTGAATTTGTAGGGACGATTCAGCCTCTAGGAAAGAAGATGGGTGCGCAGGATATCATCACCGCAACTGAGTATTTGACTAGATGGGCAGAGGCACAACCTATAAAGGATTGTGCAAGGGTAACAGAAGCGAAGTTCCTGTTTGAATATGTACTAACCAAGTTTAGTTTCCGAGAGGTTTTGATGAATGATCACGGTACGCACTTCCTTAATGAAACGATCAGCATGCTGATGGAAGAATTCCAAGTCTATCATCAAAAAAGGATGCCATATCATCCTCAGGCTAATGGGATGGTGGAAGCGTTTAATAAGATATTGGAGAATGCACTGACAAAATTCTACAATGCATAGAGGAATGATTAGGATGTGCGCATACCAACGGTGTTAGGGGCTTATATAACTACTTGTGAAAAGCTGACTGGAAAGACACTGTTTAGGCTGGTCTATGCCGTAGAAGCAGTGATGCCAATGGAATATATTATGCCTATTCTACGCATAGTGGCGTTCACAAGTATGGAAGATCGTGGAGCCATAGAAGAGAGGCTCATGTAGTTGACAGAGCTGGAGGAAGATAGATTCTTGGCTAGATTCCATCAATAAGTTCAGAAGGAGCGCGAAAAGGCATGGCATGATCGGCACATCAAACTATGCACCTTCAAGGTAAACGATTTAATTTTATCATATGACAAAAATTTTGATAAATTTCCAAGAAAATTTCAAATGCATTGGCTTGGCCATATGTTATTAAGGAGATTATTGATAGTGGAGTAGTTTAGCTTGCGAAATTGAATGGAGACCCATTTCCTGGAAAGGTAAATGGAAACCGATCGAAGCCGTACATCGAGGATCTGGCCAAATGACTATATGACAGTAGCATAGTCTTAGCGCTCTAAGCAATTGCAAGGAGGCACGGGACTATAAACTACACTGCCCAGGTTGTAGAGATGCGCAATGAGGGGTCTACACACAATAGAAGGGTGTCACAGTATCAACAAATGGGTGTACGGAGCTGTGTTACAGGACGAGAGACCACGCAGCATAGCCAGAAAGTGATCATTACCATCATTGTTCATGATTTGATAGTGAGAAAATGGCTAAGAGGAGCCGGGGGGGTAGCATTTAAGGCTAAATTTAGGAGTGATATCTTTGAAAATATATCACCAATCTAGCATTTACGAGTCGATTTTTGGGGGAACAGTCGAATTTAAGTTCGACTTTGCCTATAAATTACAGATGCTCATCCAACGAGAGACACTTTGCATTCTGAGAGTTTATGTGTCATGATGTCTGGTGCACATGAACCGTGCGTTCTTTAAGGACTTGGTCTCTAGTTCTGTATTTTAGAGGTTACCTGAGGAAACCGAGCAGATCATTAACAGCTTCATGTCCGCACCAGCTGAGATTGCTAGTGTTAGAGGGTCTCTTGCCTCTCAGAGAGCTAACCTTAAGGTTATGAGTATGGAGGTTTCCGCAGCAGTGCCTAAGTCGCCTAGGCTTAAACCTACGCCAGAAAGGGAGGTCCCCAACCCGAAGAAATATAAACAAAAGAAGATGTACTAGTGCGCGAGTCACCAAGGAAACATCCAGCTACAGAGGCCCATAGAAACAAAAATCCAACCGCGCAGGAAAAGGGAAAAGTGGTGGACTTGGAGGCCAATGAGGGCACAAAAGACATCGATATTGAGGGGGTAAACACTATCTCGAAACTGCCAGAGTACATCCCTCTGTGTCAAGGAAAGTTGAAAGTCCCAAAGGACCCAGATGAGGGATAGTTCCTTCTTCACATGCCCTTGCTACCAGAAGCTATAACTTTTGAAGGTCCACGCTTGGTGCGCATCCCACATCTGAAGCTTGAAGATTGGTACTTGGGGGACATTAAGTAGTTTCCCCACCTGGCTACTGATACTTTTATGAAAAGGGTGTTCTACAAGGAATCTGATGTCATTGTGTTAGAGCCAGTGGAGTGGATTCGCGGGGTGAACAAGGTAGGATTGTTGAATCTACTGTCAGTACCGCATTACCACCACACCCCAATAAATTTGATTGTCAGCAAGCAACTGCTATGCCTGGTGCACTACGGGTGCCTGTGGCTAAGTGAACCAATTCCTATAACCGACATGTTGATCCATCGGATCACATTGTTCCCACATTCTAGACTGAATCCAGCCAAGGCACTTGCTAGAAAGACGAGCGAGCACGACCTCACTGAGAAGATGAAGGAAGAGTTCAAACTTGTCAAAAGGCTTCACGGATATTCAATTTCTAGCATTATGGACCCCGCGGTGAAGGTGACCACCAAAATTTTGGCTAGCAAGATAATGTGAAAGTGTCGCGTGGAAGAGGTGCCGGCACCAATGGTTTTTCTAGTGGCCCAGTGCGTGGAGGGCATACAGTTCAACTGGGCACACTACCTGTGCAGTGAGTTCCTCGCAAATTGCAAGGAGGCCCAGGACAATAGCAAGTCATTTCATTGTTGGGTTGTGTTATATTCTTTCCATGACTAGCCCACGTAGTTAACTGAGGGGTTAAAGGGGGGCCGGAGCCCCCCTTTCGTTGCACTAATTGCATAGCGGGGGCGTCACAGGGGGTTTTAGGGATGCAAGTAACCCCACTCTATGGGGTATGGGGCAGCGCCTTGGAAAATTTTGGTTTTGGAACCTATGTTAGGTTGGGTAGACCCACCTATGGTTTTATGCATGATTTTCACACATGTTTTTGGACGCGATGGTTTTCGGTCCATGGTTTTGGACGTGATGGCTTTCGGTCCATGGTATTGGATGCTTCAGCATGTATAAATATGTATTATAACATTGAAAGGACAATAATGAAAAATCAAGCTGATTGTCCCGGTTTTGGGATCCAGGGGAAAATCTCTGTGTATATGTGTTTTATGTGGTATGCTCTCGCATTTTTTAGTTTATGTGTTTTAGAATTCGTATGCAGGTAATTTCTGTATGGGGTAAAAACCTACATTTGGTATCAAAGTTGTTTTGGCTTCAAGGGGATGCCTTTGTTGATGAGGGGTTTCGCTTAGGCCTGTGGTAGACCCTGTTCAATGGGAGATCTGCAAGATTGATTCTGGTGGTGAAAGAAGATGGTGAGTAGTGGGAAAATAGAGATTGAGAAATTTAATGGTTAGAGTTTTGAGTTGTGGAAACTCAAGTTGGAGGATTTGTTGGTGGATAAAGATCAGTGGATCATGGTAGATCCGGGTACTAAACCAACAAGAGTGTCTGATGAAGAATGGAAGAAGATGGATCATAAGGCAAAGAGCACAATAAGATTGTGTGTCTCAGATTCAATATTGTTGAATGTATCAGGGGAAGCTACAGCGAAAGCTTTGTCGGACAAGTTAGGGACTTTGTACCAATCTAAGTCTTTGATGAATAAACTGTTCCTGTGGAAAAAACTGTATAACCTGAGGATGAAAGATGGAGACTCAATGACAGAGCATCTGAACGCATTTAATACTATGGTAAGTTAGTTAGCATCTCTTGATATTAAAATTTTAGATGAAGATAAGTGCATTAGTTTGTTGTGTTCTCTACCAGATTCATGGGATAGTCTGGTTATTGTAATAGGTAGAAATGCAACTGCCTTGCAGTTTGATGAAATAGTCTCATCCTTGCAGACGGAGGAGATGAGATGGAAAAATATGGAGAGCCAAAAATGGTGATGCCTTGTTTGTACGAGGACAGTCCTAGAACAGAAACAAAAACAAATCATCGAGTGGGAGATCTAAATCTATTGGGAGATCTAAATCTCCAGGAAAACCTGTAAAGGTGTTGTGCTGGAAATGCGGAAAGGAAGGGCACTACAAATGGGACTGTAAATATAAAGCTCCTGATAAAGGAAAGGGATATAATGATGCTCCTTCTGCAAAGGTGAAAATCAACTTAGATGAAGGTGGGGATGTGTACTTGGCTTCTTCAAGTACACATGTAGATCATGAGGCATGGTTGATTGACTCAGGTGCATCCTTTCACTTCACTCCCCATAGTGAGTGGTTATGCAAGATGAGAAATACGATGGTGGTGATGTCTTCTTAGGGGATGATAGGATGGCTAGAATCATTGGTCGTGGAAAAGTAAAGTTGAAGTTGCAAGGTGGAAGGGTTAGAACAATTCCTGGTGTTTTGCATATTCCTGCATTGGCCAAAAATCTAATTTCTGTAAGCAAGTTGGATGATGCAAGTGTAAAAACAATGTTCGAGAAGGATACCTGCAAGATGGTTTGGGGAGCACTAGTATTGATGTGGGGAGTTCGGATTGGAACTATGTACAAGTTGCAAGGTAGCACGACTGTTGATGGGTGCAACAGTTCTGTGGTTCCTAAAAGTGGAGTAGAAAATCTAGTGGTCTCTGGAGAGAAGACCATGTTGTGGCATCAAAGGCTTGGACATATTGGAGAGAAGGGCCTTCGAATACTTCATGGTAAAGGTATGGTAG